>JARHVA010000774.1:4397500-4510799 GCA_037957365.1 Torreya grandis | reverse complement strand
TGAAATGATATATGCACTTAAATTTTTCTGGCAATACCTTATTTACACACCATTCCTTGTTTTTCATGGACCACTAAGCATTAAATTACATTTTCAAGAAGTATTTATTACATGTGAAAAATTTAAGTTGAGTAAACAAAATTATGAATTAGACCACCTATTTTAAATCACATTAGGGAAGAAAGTGTAAAAAATTGAAGATGAGATGACTAATTCCCATTTATACAATATTTAGTGGGTTTCCTAAGGATCTAGATAACAATATGACATTTATCACTTTGGTAATTACCTCTAGTGATTGGAGAATAAAAAATAAGAGAAGTAATTGGTGGTTCACATTTTACCTTACCAATTCATTATAAAATAATAATACAAGATGGGGTGTGATAAAGTATTACACCCCTTTTCATACAGACTAAGTTCTAGAGGTATTTCATGAAGGAAATGAAGGAATCATATATGGTTAATATGCAATTGTAACTAACTATTACATCAAAACCTCAAGGTATTAGTGAAATTCACACACTAGGATCATAACATCCCACCACACTTTTGAAGCCCAAACTCTGGGCTGAATTTACACTCATACATCAATATGTTAGAGGTATAATCACTACGAAGGGGGGGCTGAATTAGTGATGTAAGATATTTCAACTTCAATTCCAATATTCCAAACCCTTAAGTATTCCAATACAACCATTAATTAAGCATAAAAAATGTTTATAACAATAAAGAATGAAGATAATGCAAGATCACACACACAAGACGTGATCTATGTGGGAATCCCTCTTGGGGAATAAAACCCACTCTCAATCCTAAAAATAATGGACTACTTATCCTATAATATGATCACAAAAATGAGACTGGTCAAGTCCTTTTGACTAGAATTTAGTGAAACAACTATTTCACAAGGAGCACCTACCACTAGATGATCAAGTCCTTCTAACCTAGATATTAAGCACCCTCCCAACACTTATGAATATATCCTAAAACATTTATTTCCTACTAATCTGATGTAGATATAATGTATATCATCCCCATTTAGTTCTTTACACAACCAAAAACATCTAGAACCACCTTTGGATCACTCTAGACCTCTTTGCTCATCCCCTCAATATTTAAACCTACAAGATAACTATTACTGATATTATAAATATGACCTAGTGGTAATATAAATAGTTATCAACCTACTCTACTCTACAACCCATCCACTGGGTACACATCCTTTCCTTCACTCCATAACTCTCACATGCATCCCTTCTATTAGGTCTCTCACATCTATTCAACAAGCCTAAAAACCATCATATTTGGTATCACCTTTTATATTATTCATGATTATTATGATCAAAACATTTTTTTTCAACCAAAACACATGAATTCACCCTTAAGGCATCTAACATCGATCACCTTTAAGCACAACCCTCTTTAAAATAGGCATAAGTCACCTTTTTAGGTCCTATGAAGGACCCATTCACCTCTTTGACACTTATTCAAGTAAACTAAGAACACATGAATAATTTAAAATACATGGACCCATGACACATGACCCATTAAACATACTTAGATGATCACAATTTCCAAAACATTCTTTTGTTAAAGAATAATTTGCTCAAACAACATTCTATACACAAGAACACCATGATTGAACACACAATCACTTTCTAAGCCTTTGATCATTCTAAATATGATTGATCAAACCTTCATAATCTACATAGATGGTCCTCATAGAGTCTAAAACACTCTTTGATAGTTATCTCATCTTGTTACATCGAAATAACATCAAGAACAACTCAATTACCCTTCTTGGGTTACTTGCAGAGCATGAACGAACACACATTCAACTTTGGAACTCAATAACTTTGATCTTACAAACATTTAGAACTTTAAATCAATATTACCAAATACACCATGAAGTCCTCTACAACTTTTATTTTTACTACAACATCAAATTTTGCATAGATCAAAAGTTATGGCTCAAAAACCAAACACTGATCGTTCCTTCATTAAATTCAAATATTTAAATCCAAATGGTCACAGTTAAACCTTGATCACTTAGAACACATCTCATGCTCTCCGCTCAACTCACTCAGCTTTCACTATCAATATTCTTCATAAGTATCTTAAAATTTAATACATAGTTCTCTACTTTCCAAAAATTAGACCTCAAACATGTTGACCTCATCTCATGCACCCTTGCAATATTGACCAAATATGCACTATCAATCTCTACAGATCAACCAAGTCTTTATCATGCAACACTCACCATTAGATCTTGCTTAGAACTCCTAACATTATGATACTTATAGCCATTGTATTCTTTTTGAGCACTTTACTAATAGACCTTTTCACTTATGCCACTTGGTAGTCTTGAATGCATTTTTGACTCTTTGACTTATCCTACACTATTGACCTTTGTCAATACAAACCACTGATCACCATTGATCTTTTGTCAGACTAGCGAGCTTGTGACACTTATCACCAGCATGTGTAACCTTTGACATGTTGACTTAATGCATGCCATTGATCTCAATATATACCATTAATATCTCACCATTGGATCTTCTAACCCAATGACCTCAGACTTCAATTTGATTAAAATTGAGGGTCTCTGGCCCATCATAGTCTGCTAGAGAAACTTTGAAGCTTTATAACTTGAGCTAAAAATCACTTCAAGACTCCAAATTTTTAGGGTAGATTTTTGGAACTATATAAAACATCTCCATGTAAACCTTTGATAAAAAATTACTTTGTACATACTTAAAATTAACTCAAACTTTTTAGTTCATACATATCTACATGATGTGCAGTGACGGTCTTGCTAAGTATAAGAACTTAGTGAACTTTTGTCTGAGAGGCCAACTTTACACCCACATATCTTTAGTTATGATTGACTTCATGACATAAAATTTAAACCAAAACAACTTGGGACTAATGTGATCACATGCATATGACCAAATCCCCTTGACTCATCCATACATGGTAATGGTGATGTCATCAAATTGTCTACTCAATTTTTTGTGCCTCTGAACCAACTATGCCAAGATGAACATAATGAAGAAACAGATGAATACCATACACTTACAAAATCTCTCCATTCATCCTTGACCTCTAATAATACCCTTCACACATGATCAATACATTATACACATCCCTAATCATGTCAAAACTTAATATCAACCAAGCCTACTTCAATCATACTAGTATAAACACACTACTTACTTTGTCATTGACATTTAGACTATCAAAACACTTCATCCACTCACCTGGACACATCCATGACATCACTAATAATTATTTAGCACAAGATCCCCCACATGTATGAGCCTTAGATGAATAATGCAATGCTACCATAGCCACCTACTCCATTACATGAACCCAGGTTGAGTCTATGATACCAAATGTAATGAACTATTACACAAAAACCTTGAGGTGTTAGTGAAATCTACACACCTGATATCATAATAGAGCTATAATGTAAGCCATTGAGTAGGTGAAACCCTAATTTTAGAGAATCAATTATATCTTGAAATCCATAGAGAATTTATCCATAATTTTTTTACTATACTTTCAAGGTTATTCTATGACATCTCAATAGAAAAAATAAAATATTAGGGATCTATTTTGTGTGAGTTATTACCAATTTAGGGTTTTTCATAATTTCACTCTATATGACACATTTTGAGGAACTTTTCTAATTTATTTACGTTTTCAAAAATCTTAAAAACTTATTTGGGTTTATTATTTATATATTTTTATTAAAGGCTGACATCTTTGAAAAAAAATTTGGTCAAAGATAATAATTAAGATCATCAGTGTTAAGCCTTGTTATGGTATGATCAGAAACTAGAGTTTGAGTAAAGGGTGAAAATTCTAACAAATAATATATGGATTCATAAGTAGGAGTTATTGTATTTTTATCAACATATCAAAAATTATCTAACTTGAGTATAATGTGTAAGACATACAATCAAATATGCAAAGCATGGTGAAGAAGGATGATCTTGAGGCATTGAAGTTTTAGATGAAGGATGATATGGATGCATTGAAGGATTTAATCAATGTGAATATTTTAGTTTATCTTCTACATCCAAATAACCCTCTACCACTTTTCCAAGCTCTCCCAACTAGAACAATCAACATTTGAACATTGGGTTAAAGAGCATGTTGCCTATAGTTCCTCATACCCCACTGTCTATTGTTTAAAAATAATTTCATGACTATTTTAGTTACTACAGTGATTGATTTGACTATTGAGAATGGAAGAGTTGTGTACTTGTTTTGTCATGATGTTCTAGTAAATAAAACTCATCTCTTTTCTTTTTTTATGTGGTCATCATTGACATGTAGCCAATTGTGCTTTCAAAATTGGTAAGTTTTATTCCTCATTTGTGATAGTTAAAATTATTTCAAGAATAGCTTTGACCCTAATATGAGGTCAAGAAGTGGGGATCATGGATCTAACAATCATATCCTGTACTCAGAGTGATTATATGATATTTTTACTATGTGGCTAATTATCTAATTATTGCATGCGGTATTTTTAATTGTGAAACATCCCTTGATCCATGTTTCTATGGTTATTATATGATTAAATATGTTGAGATATTATTGTATTCCAATAGTTTGGGTAGCTTTATGGTAAATATAATTGTTCAATTTATCAGTGAATTAAATTGAGATAAGATCACTCTAGTATTTATATTGTTTTTGTATTATTTTGGTTGAGACATCAAAATTATCAAGCCAGTTGTAATATTTTGAGTGTTGAGGACCATCATTGGAACTAGGCCAGTTGTGCCCTTGTTATTTGTTTTAAAAACCTTGGATAAACTATCTTTGCTAAATCAAATTACAAAATTATTATATGTGTAAACCACACCTTGTGATCATCATGGCCATTGAACACATCTTTGGTTTCATTCATTATTTCTTAAGAGGTGGATCATGAATTTAAGAAATAAGTGGTTATATTTTTATAATGTTAAAATTGACAAATTTTCCCTACCAATGAACCACATACTATGTTTTATTTATTTAAATTAAAACATGATTAATCTAATCTTTATGACATGATTAAATCAAGCTTTGGTCTTGTAGTCAAGATTGGTTAATTTAAATTGTTGGAAATTTTCAAGTTTTATTAAGACATGATTAAGATATTTTTCAAGGATAATTATGTTGGGTCCTTGGGATCATAAAGAGGCAAAATTATTATTTTTGAAAACATATTATGAATAAAATAATGTAAAATTGTTATGTTTTTGGATGTTCTGAGGCTAGGGCTAAATCATTATTTATTTTACAAAATCAAGCCAATACATTATTATATGGATGCATTGAGGGTTTGATGAGATTTTAACTCAAATTTTTAGTTTCGTGGGTCAAGGTGGTCAACTAGGAAATTTTCCATGGAGAATAAGAGAAGAGTTTATGATGGCCATGAAAGTTAAGAAAGATATAGAGGAGTTGAAACTTGATTTTGGGCAGTTTGACTTAATGAAAAGAGGAATACAACACAAAAACCCACTCATTTATAGGCATGATATTCCTTTTCCTTAGAATTATTTTGTTTTTTAAATCTTATCTTCTATTTTAAGCATTTGGTTTAACCCTAAGTTAGGAATAGACCCATATGGGTATGATTAGCATACCCATACAAGATCATGCCATGGCTAGGGTAGGGGTATATATTTAGATTTTTTGTTCTTGTTTCCTCTATGGTTTAAGGTTGAAAAGTATCAAGAGATATTAACTTGGTCATGTTTTGGGCCAAAATGTATGTATTTGTGCCTATCCAACAACCATGGCTAAGGCACCAATGCATGGATCTAAGTTAGAAACTACTTACCTTCACTTAAAATAGAGTGCATGAAATTTAATTATCTTTCCTTTTACCAACATCCTAGGGAAAAGGGGTGTGAATGTTTATGGGTTTTGAAAACCATGGCCTAGGGTAGATCTGTAGGATTTATGTTTATTTTTATATTTACATGGCCTAAGGGTATAGTGGGTTGAGTATGGGTATAATTGACAACAAAGTTATATGTTAAATAGAATGTCTTGTATTTATTTTTCTAAATACATGTTTGGCTTATAATTTATTTCTTATTTAGAATAATAACTTACCTTTTAATTATATCATTATACTAACTTTGAAGAGTGTTAGTGTAAGGATTCTATTTTGTCAAATGTTATAATAATTCCCATTATTTATGATTGTGCATGTATAATAAATAATGCATGGTTAGTTATTTGTTAACTATTATAATCTTGTGATAGATAATAATAAATTCAAGATGTGCATGATTATATTTTTTAGAATAAATTATTTCCTAACTCATTTGTATACATTTGTTTGTACATTGTAGCTGTAACTAATGTTTTTTATGTTGTGACCACTTTAGTAGTGAAATTTTATGAGTTTTAAAATAGGCCATAATCACTAAGTTTATGTTCTTAATGTATATGTTGATCTCTTGGTGATAGTAAATATTTTGAATGGTTGTAAATTAATTTGAGGTAGTGAAGAAAAATCTTTCCAAATTTGTTAATATTGTTAATGTATTGCTTAAATTTGTGTAAAGGAAAATATGTTTAATATATTGTGTTTTGTAAGTATTTTAAAGAAGGTAGATTAGTGGGTAAGGTTAAAGCATCATCTTGATCTTGTCTTGGGTTTTAAATTTAAACTATTTGTTAGGTATAATTATGTGTTTGATTGTTAACTGATATCGATCTGAATATTTTAAATGTTTTAGTAATTGGTAAAAGTATCTACCCATTTAAAAAAGAATTTGAATCATCATGAATAAACTTATTCTATCAAATTTGGACTATAATTTTATGACGGTTGATATTGTCATGTGTAAGTTGAATTGTTAAACAAAAAGTTTCGTTATTATATTGTTACAATAATTAGTTTGCTAATAAGAAAGAGGTTAGTGTTAGATTTGGGAAAATTAATATTCATATAGTTGTTTTAATTATGTGTGTTTCTTCAACAAAATTAATATAATTATATTTTACATTTTTTAATTTATAATCCCAATCTTGTGTTATCATTGTAGAGCCTTAATTTAAATCAATTGATTAGTAAAATTAAGTTAGATTCAAATTTATAATTGATTGCATATTTAGGATATGTGGTGTGTGTTTATTATTGTTTCAATAAATCTCACTTTGATTCTAATATTATGTTAGTTTTAAAGAGTATGTCGATTATTCATTGTACAATTAGTTGTTTTGAGTAATTAGACCTATGAATATCAAGTCCTAGTTCTATTAGTTTTTAACATGAAGTTGAGTTATATCCTTATGATTAATTTATTGATAGTGAATGTTTGTAATTGTTCTTATTTGTTGGTAAATGATGGTAAATAGTAATTCATGCATTCTCTTTTAGGCCATTGGAAAAAAATTCTTCCCTAAGTATAATAGGGTATATGGAATGTATATTTTAGTTAGCAGGATATTATTTATCTATCTATTCATACTTAGGAGAGGTTTAATGTAATTATTATGCCTGTACTAAATTATTTTCTAGATTAATTTATTATAGTTGATATAAATACTATAACATGGCTTTGAAAGGGAAAAACATTTCATCTTTTATAATTTACTTTTCTAACATTCTAGGATGTAGGTACCAAATTATTTTGGGTTCCTTGCTATCTTGGGAATAAATAGTTTCTAAGTTGAGTTAGATTTCTTAAAATTATGCCTACCATAAGCATATGAAATTGTATAAAATTTATTATGTTATTGGATTCTTTTAGTTGTAATGAAAATAAGGTTTTCAACCCTCATTGTATTTTATACTTGTTCAAATTTAATTACTATTATCATTTTATTCGACAAGGTTGTTGTACATTCATAATGTCTCAATTGGCTATATATTTCCTTATTTTGATTACTAGTACTAGTTTTGGGCCTTTAACATTTCATATTTTAATCATTATTAGTATGATGTCATTTATGTTTCTTGGTTGTATGATTACATAAGTATGCTTAAGACTATCATGCTTAGCCACCAATATTTTAAAAATAAGGGACATGATATAGTTTTACCTATTTATGAGTATACTTAAGGCTAGATTTATGTTTAAATTATTATGCCCTTTTCAGTTATGCCAACTCAATTCCAATATCTCAGCATACATTCCTATGTAGATGTGTCAACATACATGCAGGAATTTATAAGGACATTTTGTATTGAGGTAGGGCATAAGCCTTTATTCATACTCTTGGAAGAATACCTTAGTAGGATAAAACCAAACTAGATTCCATATCCACCCTGAGAGTTATGTATGATTATTTCAGGATTAGTTTATAGTAACATAGTATACTTTCCCACATTATGGTTACCCTACACTTTCTTATGGGTGTAGTAAGACCATTCTTTTTAATAAAGGAAATTAATGTAAATTACAAAGGTAGATATGGAATATCTCATCTTCTTTCTAGACTTGGTTAAGAAATTATGAACTTAAGAGTATTACTAACTTGCATGTGAATAAATAATATTATGGTGGTGATATGAAATTATGTTTTTATTTTCATTAGTAAACTATGGTTTTTAAATGTACGCATGTCATTGTTCCTTAGGTTGTTTTTCTGTTATCCCTTAGACACATTAAAAAACTCAATTTAATCCTAGTATACTTGTCCTTATCCATCCCTATATTTATAATTATTCCCAAAGAATGAACGTTCAGGTTCTAAGTAGTGCTTACTTGTTTGGAAGCATGTAGATCTAACCTTCTAATTTGGGTGCCTTATATATAATACCCTTTCTCACCATTTTTGGGATCTAAGATTCATTTTAAAACAATAGATCCATGCTCTTATAAACATCAGACCTTATAGCATTTCATGTTATATTATATTTAGACTCTCAATCTGCTCCTATGAGAGGCCTTAAATAATAGCAACATATGAAATGAAGGAATCATGGGACTTCAATTGTTTGGGGAAACATTAGTTTCTTCATTCCTTGTAGGTGTAAAATATTATTTAATTGTGTCACCTAGTATGGAAATATTATTATTGGGTAAAAATTCCATTTAAGTTTAAAATTCATAGAATTTTTGGTTTTGGTCATTTTGCACTAATGGGTGTTTTTTTAGTAAGATATTGAGATAAATTGAGAGATTACAATTGTCAGTTGATGGATAAACCTTCTTAATAGGATCTTAAATTGTATTTAATAAAATTTATAAAACTATGAAATTATTTTTAGTATCATAACAAGTTCATATTCATGATTTCTCACCTTGGAATAAGGTTTATATAATAGTTGGCTTATGGTGAATATAATCCCATAAATTATTATGAGTTTTTATTTCAATAGGGTCCTTGAATTCAGTGGGTTTGGCCAAACTTTATGTTCATGGGTACTTAATTTACTCCTTGGTTGACTTCCATTTCGAAATAGTGAAATTTCATAGGAATACTATTTAATCACAAGCAGTGCATTCATCTTTATAACTATATGTTTGGGTGTTTTTGTGTCAAGAGTTATCCTAACATAATTATTATAAACCTCACACTAATTAATTAAGTATAAAGATGCATTCAATACATCCATTATTGAGTATGTCATCAACAACTTATTATGAAAGTTTATTTCATGGTAAGTTATTGTTTGGGTAATCAAATTCACCTCTACCATGTGTAACATTAGTTATAAAATTATAATTCTCTCATATTAAGTATCTTATTGTGAGTGAGGTTGTTACCAGTAGGTAATCCTTTAGTTTGTAGGATTTTATGGAGACCTTTGACTCCCACTCAAATTTGTATGGTTGGAAAATTATTTTGAATCTTCTTCACCTCTAGAAAGATATAATCATCAAGACTTATCCTTCACCTAAAATTTGAATTCAGTGTTTTTAATACTTTAGTTGGATCTATGTGAGTGTGTTACACTCTAGCTAAAAATGATCCATCATGTTAACCATTCATATTCATATTAAAACAAGATAGTAAGTGTCTCTTGATCCTATTGGATGACTAACATTAAGTGTTAAAATGAATAAATAAAATAATAAATTTATTAAATTTTAGACCAAAAAATTTGGGCATTACATTATGGTATCAAAGTGCCTAGGTTCATCACTAGAAACTCTAATATTAATATGAAAATCTCATCACAAGAAATAAAAATAGGTTCTACCCTTTTATTTTGATGAGTGTGATTAGGATTTTCCATTCATAACAATTACAAATTTTAAGTGTATAAGTTACTTATACCATGTGACATTTTTAAGCATTGGGTGCTAAGAGCAAGATGACTTATTGATATCTTCAATTGGTAGAAGTTGTTATGGATGGATTATTTCTTGATGTATGTATACACTGATTAGACTCCTGTGCCCCCTAATAATTATGTTGTTATATTGTGATGTGTTTGTATCCTTATCTAGGGCATGTGTAAGCATTATAGTTTAAATTATTTAGATGTATCACACACTTTAGTTGATATTTGTGTACTTATGTTCAAGGCCCTAAATCATGTGAGGTTTTATCAAAAAGTATAAATGGTGAATCTTCCTTATGTGCAAACAACATTATACCTTTTTTTTTTTTTTTTTTTGTGTGTGTGTGTGTGTGTGTGTGTGTGTGTGTGTGTGTGTGTGTGTGTGATAATACACATGAGATATTATGTAAATGGTTATTTTTTGCATGTAAGTGTGTTTGTGATGAATCTTGTATGTAAATACCATGTGTGTAAATTAAATTCCACCCCTAAAAACATTATATGTCAAAATGTTACAATTATTATGAAGTGATGTAAGTTTCTGGTGTAACCTTGCATCGTTGATTTAGTAAATTATCATTGGTCCAAGTGTGAGGTTTATGGTGGAGTAAAACCATGTCCATATTGATTTAAACTAGGTCACAAACTAGGAAATGTAGCTTCTCACAGGTTGAAAACCTACTTTGCCCTTTTTCATGAGGTAACTACTTGATTCTTTCAAGGGTGTGCACCATGCATGCCATGAGCACCATGGGACATTTGTACATAATGGTCACCTTATGGATAATTTGTTCCTTTACCCACCTCTTGGAGGTTGTTTTGAGAAAAACCTATGTAAAATTACCATTTAATGTATCCATTTGTGTTTTGGGAGGTCTAAGGAGGCATGTTGTTCGATAGGTCTAAGGAAGTTATGTGATCATATGCATAATTTGGATATAATCCTATAGAATTTACTTTATTTTTTCTTTGTATGTCTAAGGAGGTTTTGTGTTCATATGCACAATTTGGCTATAAGCCTCTTTCTTTGATTTATTGTTGTTTGGGAGGTCTATTGAGGTATGATGTTATCGGAGGTATAAGGAGGCACGATGTTTGGGAGGTCTAGGGAGATTATTTTCATAACACATATGTTTCATGTTGTTTCAATATGGTGATTGTGATATTATTATGGTACCTTGTTGTGTTTATCTCACTTTTACCATGGAATGGTGTTCAACATTTATAATATCTCACTAGAACATAAAAATGATGGAAATTGCATGATATTTTTATGAAAACAACATACTTTTTGGGTTCATCTAGTGATATCAGTTTGAATATCATGATGGAATTTTTTTTATCACAAGGATATGCATAAATAAACTAGAAAATTATCTATTAGTTAAGAGGGTAATAAAAGAAAAATCTAGAACCTTATGGTCTCAAACCAGTGTCCTAGTATTGTTGTTATGAATTATATATCCCTATAATAATTGTAATCCTTGAATGTATAATAGTTTCTAACTCAAGAGTAAAATTGTCACATCAAGCTTGATGCTTAATAAGAGGGGTGAATGTATTGCCTCATACCTTATTTCTATTGTTTATCAATCATTTTATGACTATTGCAGTTGCTACAGTGATTGATACTATTTTTTAGAATGGCAAAGTGGTGTACTTAGTTTTTTCATGTTGTTATAGTAAATAAAAATCCTCTCTTTTATTTTTTACAAGGTCATCATTAGCATGTATCCGATTGTGCTCTCCAAATTTCCAAGTTGTATTCCTAATTTGTGATAGTTAAAATTCTTTCAAGAATAGATTTTACCTAAATCTGAGGTCAAGAAGCAAAAATCATGTTAGGATTTGAGTAGTTAGTTAAATGAATCTAATAATCATATATTATACTCAAGGTGATTATATTAAATTTTTAGTGTGTGGATATTTATCTATTTATTGCATGTGGTCTTTCTAGTTGTGAAATGTCCCTTGATCCATGTTGTTATAGTTATCATATGATTAAATATGTTGAAAGAGTAGCATATTATGATTGTTGGGGTAGCCTTATGATTAATAAAATTGCTCAATTTCTCAATGAATTAAATTAGAGGTAAGATCATCTAGTATTTATATTGTTTATATATTAGTTTAGTTGAGACATCAAAACTATCAAGCTAGTTGTGATCTTTTGAGAGTGTCAAGGGTCGTCATTGGCACTAGGCCAATTGCACCCTTGTTAGTTATTTCATCAACCTTGCATATACTATATTTTAAATAAAATTATAGAATTATTATATGTGAAAAATATATACACACAATATTTTTAAACTTTATCAATTATTGATGCTTTTTCTCTTGCAGGAACTCATCAAGACCCAATCTCTCTAAGTTCACACCTTAAAGGGTGCACTAGGAAATGGGTAGACCATTGGTGCTTTGTAGAATTAATTTCCTCTATAACACCACTTAATATCAACATAACCTTCTCTTATACACTTCCCTCCCTTACACATTCCACCAAGAAATTCATTGCCTTAATTAGCCCCTACCTAAGCCTAAAATCCTTTTTGAAATTTATCAAACAATGTTAACATGGGATGACCTTGTCTTCTAATTGATATTTGCACATTATGGGTCTAAGTCAGCCTTGGCTGACCTATACCAGGCCCAAAATTATTTTTATCAAATAATGATACAAGTTTGAAATAGGCCAACCCTATCAGCTAAACATTTGAAAAGGTTTATGGTTAGATCCATCTATATATAGACATTAATTTTCCCATTTCTTAGAGAGATGATATAGTTAGTTATTAATTTGTACTTCTTTACAATCTACTCTTCAACCATCCTAATTCTAGAGTTATTGCTTAGGGTTTATACTTGTAGAGTAATCTTGTCTTGTGTAGAAGTCTTGGATGTTTTGGCCTATCTTAGTGATCCTTACAAACCACAACAACCTCTTGTGAATCACCTTTGCCCAATTGAGAGATTGAGTCTTAATGGATTCATCTTCAAGGTAAGTATCTCTAACTTTATTCCTCTATTTTAGTAGATATAATTATCATTAGTAATATATTTTTAACATTTTTCTCTCTCCATGCATTAGGGTTATATCTATACATAACTTAAGTAGAATTACTCTATGTAGGTTTACTTTTTATGACCCCACTTTGTGCCACAAGCTTTGTGAACACTAACATGATTTTAATTTACTTTGCATTTACTAAGTGAATATGAAAACATAGGACCTAGTTAGGGTTATTGCATGGTGTTACTTGAATTAAGGCTTTGGAACACGCTCTAGTGATGTTATTATGGTAATAGATCCCTTGACTAGGTCTAGCAGATTCATCTTGGTCATGACCACAAATATATAATGTATCAAAAAATGGAAGTGTAAGTAGGATTTATATTCTTTGAACTAATATTGATCAATAGGTCAACTACATTTTATTTTATATACATCCTAGTGAACCCAAAATGAATCAAGCCCTTGTAAGTTTTATTTCATTTATTCATTTTATCATCATATTATATATTATTATTTTTGAATTACTATATCAAACCTATTGGTATATTTATAATAGTTTGTATGTAGGTTTAACACACAATCACTCCAAAATGACTTTGTTCTATCTATTTAAGTATTCTCCATATATAGGTGACTAGATTAATTAGCTTGACATAGTCTTCTTATTTAGATATAGGATTGCATACATAGTCAAACTAGTTAACTCTATTTATAGTTCTTCTTTTTTAGGATACAAGTTTGTAGACATAGTCAAGACAATTGAGTATGTTCACATATTATTTTTACCATACAGGTTTTGCAAACTCCATTGACCTAATCAAATCTATTCATAGAATATTTAAGTCAGAATTTAATCACCATAGCATAAAAATTTCAAACCAAGTATCTTCAAAACCATTGAGGTTCATTATTACCTTCTTTGTCATTTTAGTTTTTCATTTACAATATTATTTCTCATAAGTTTTCAATCTATAAAAATACAAACCTAAAATAAAATAGGTTGAATATCTCAACATAGTTATTTTCAAATCTTGCTTTCATAGAATAATGGTGAACCTATCAACTCTATTCTATATTATTTGCATACAATGTCACCTCAACTGAATCTATACTCTTCACAATCAAAGGAATTAATCTTTTTTTGGTAGTAATTAGTTCACTTTTCATTTCAGTTGCTTGTATGCTTAGAGTAACAAACATAGATTAATTAGGTAGTTTTTCAATTTACCCATTTAGTCACATTATTTTTCTCTTTTGCACACACTTCCAAATCAATTAACGTAAAATAAAACATTAAACATTTTTCTTCTCAAGGTCTATCACTTGGATTCCATCACCAAGGGGGAATCCATCTTGGTTTTATGTCCAAATATAAACACATGGTTGATGGTATATATTGACAAATCACCCACCACCCTTATCATTATGAGATTGTAAAGTGAGGGGGAGGCCCCAATACCAATATAGTACCATCACCAATATAGATCCCTTTCAACCTAAACTACTTAAAACTATTTATATAATGCTTTATAGTTACTTTTTACAACCAATTTCCCATCACATTAATTTGAAAATTTATTATAACTTAACATTATTTAGGAATGACCAATTAGTTAGTATTTACATTCAAGTTTATTACTTACTATTTGATCAATGTATTTTTTATTGAAAAACTTGAATTAGCCAATGTTAGTGCAAGGTTTGTGTTGTGTGTTTCAATTAAATCACTCACATTGTTTGAATTGATTGTGCGCTTCATTTTATTTTCTATTCTATTACCTTTAAAAAAAATCCCTATTTTTAGAACATTATCATCCCTATCAACACAATCTCTTACAGAATGTTCATCTTATTTCCCTTTAGTACATAGTTACCCTATCTGACTTTGTATATTATTATCATGTTTAATTTCTCCCTCTAGAGTACATAGTTGACCTGTTTGACAATGTATCTTATCAACCTATTTTGTTTCATACCTTGTAGTACATAATTGATATATCCCACTATGACCTCTTTTCATTGTGTCACATTTCTTCATCTATAGTACATAGTCAACCAATATGACTATGTATCCTTTTAGCCTATTTTAGTTTTATAATTTATAGAACACAATCAAACAATTTGACTATGTCTTTTGCATCCTAATTCATGGACCTTTTTCATAGACTCTATTAACCTAGTCTACTCTATACCTATTGGCCAATATATTTTGTATGTGGTTGACTCTATTCTATGTTTTCCCTCCTTACTTATTGATCTCAGATTTCATTTTCAATCATCATGAAATTCCCTATCAGAATCTTTTTAAACAATCTGCATCCATTTAAAAATTATATGGGATGTTATTTTCTTACTACCTTCACTACCCAAGAGGATCCTCACTCTTGGACTACCTTTTCTCATCCCTCATCTTTTGATTTCAATATGGTTCAAATCACTCCAACAGATGAGATTAGTGGATCGGATCCTTTTCATACTTATCAAGATAATTCCCACCTTCAAACATCTTACCATACTATGGAATTAGTTTATACAAGCCTAAAAATAAGACCATAGGAAACCTTCTTAATACTAATAACCTGCCTTCTAGCAATATGCCACCTAATAACCCTCCCCCTAATACAAAATTTGGGTATCCTCCTACCAACACCAACCCACCAATTGATAATACTCAAATTCTTGCATAAATATTGTAATAAATGAACATCATGCAAACATATAAAACATCTCAAATGATGCAACTCCAACATCATTTGATAAACATGGCTAATCAACCTCATGTTCTTCCCCAAAATAATCAAAATTTTATCCCTCCACCTCTTAAAGATGCCATAGGAAATGGTGTTTCGAAACCTATCATGCATAATAAGATGATTCAACACATTCAAAATGAGCCTTTATCCCCTTTCATTTATTTATTGATATTGGTAATATATATATACAACTATTAAATATGATGGGACTAGAGACTCAATGATGTAGAGGCTCCTTGATTATCTTATCAATCTTGAATTTTTGACCAAACTCTCTAGGAGTTTTTACCCTTCCTACTAGCCCTTTAACCTTTTTATCTTACTTGTATAAAAAAAATATATATGGTTATGACTTACCAAAGGTATATTCATATTTCACCTATTAAGACACACTTATGTGTCAACTTTGGTGGTCGAACTCCTTGCCTAGGTCCACTTTCCTTCTTTAGGCCTCTTTCTAGGCCTATTCCACTAAAGACCTTCAAAAATACATATAAATGGTTTGTAAATGATTGAAATCATGTGATGATCACCTTAACATTGATCAGACTACAAAATGTTTTTTTTTTTTTTTTTTTTTTATGGTTAAAACTCAAGATATGCTTAAAACCCTATTTTAGGGCTTCTTCACATTATACTAGCCCAAGAGCAAATAAAAATCAATGAAGGACATTTCCAAAGGTTTCCAACAATTTTGAAAGGTTATATAGGTATTTATTGACCTTTTTCAAGTCCTCTAATATTTTTAGATCCTTTACCAATCCACTATCATAGACTTCTAACTCAAAATGTATCTCCCTGTGTATGAAAACTATTGGTTCATAGGTTTGTATCCCTATAGGAGTGGACAAGATACATTGAAATATAATACAAGTTTAAAAGAAGCTCTAAAATATTTCCAAGAACTTATCTCGTCATTTTATAACTCATGAAATTAAATTTAAAGATCATTATTTTCCTTAGAATAAGAACATAGTCTAATCACCTAAGCATTCTATAGGAAAATAGGGCCTATCTTATAGGTGCCTATGCATAAAAGAGTTTATTTTTTATATGTGGAAACTTAAACTTAAAAAAAATATCAAATACACCTTCAGACACATATGTCAATATGATTCCAAAGTCTTTTATCCCTTAACAACAAAATATAGTTTGCATATAGAAAGAAAAACTCCCAAAATAGGGATCTATTTGTACGTATATCTGAACACCAAACGAATTGATATTTATTATTCCTTGAAATTTGTAATATAAAAACACACTCATAAATCCTTCAATAACATTTATCATAGTTATCAAAGTCCATTTGATTATCAACTTTGGAAACATAGTTTGTAACAAAACCATGCAACTCAAGAATAGGGGTTTGTGTCTTGGTCCTTCAAGAACAAGGGTATTTTTCTCCTTTCCTTTGATTATTGTCTCCTAAAAAACATACATCAACTTACCAAATCATAGATCAATCCTTAAGAATAACTCATTACTGAGACTACTTTCACATAATATCTTGATCGCAGTTAACATGTATGGTAATTAAATGTATACTTTATAGTCCTCATAAATGAATATGATTTATAATTAACTGCCATTGAACTCAAGCTTTTTGGAAATAATTCAAAGAAGCGTAGAGCATAGAATGATCAATGTGGGGGCAACAGTCTAAGTATTTTAGTCTGAGTATGGCATATAAACAAAGTTTATTCATCCATCATACTTATATAGAAATATTAATTGTTTGACAAAATCATTGAAGTCATAGTGCTACACAATAATCACAAACCTATACTAAACATTAGGGCATGGCATGGATTTAAAATTGTATGGGGCCTAGTCAGACAAGGTAGGCACAATAGTTTTTTCTATGCAAATGAAAAAGGGCAAATTGATTTCATGATTACTTTTACCTACAATTATTTTTTATTTTTTAAATTTTAACAACCCAAGTTTATCTAGAATATGCTTTACTTATATTCTTAAAATTATTTGTATCGGTAGTGGTTGTATAAATTGTGTTTTTCATTTGGTAAGAAGAGGTCCAAAGTTTTAAACCCTTCTAAACCATTTTGTTGGTCCAAATTTCTTTCTTTTTATATTTTATATAAAAATAAATGAAAGTAAAAATTATGAAGGGAGAATAATTTTAAGTTTTTGGAGATATAAGGGTGTAAATAAGATAGAAGGTGCGAATGTTTTTTTTGTAATCGAAATCAATTTTGAAGGTAAAGGCAAAACCTTGATAGCATTCCCTTTTCCTTTTTTTCTATTTCACACCATGACAAAAATTGTGAGATTAATCTTGAAAAAAGGGAAAATTATCACCTAAAAACTACAAGGAATGGAGTAGGAACATGGAGAATACACTCATCTTTATTGACTTATGTAAAATCACTTAGAAATAAACCACACCACCAATTGAAGATGCAAAGTTGGTCAAATATCAGAAACATGATAAATGTACACTCACACTTTTGAAATCATCTTATTTTGAACAAATAATCATTCATATTAAGGCAGTTAAAATTGGTACATGGAAAGCTTTTAAAGCATTAAAAGATATATATGACAAAACAACCTGAATACAAGAAGATTGACCTTCTTATGCAACTATTAAACAATAAACTGGCATATGATGAAGATGTCTCTAAATATCTTTCTCATACAAAAACATTGAAATAAGAATATTGCACAACTAGTGGTAAAATTTATGATGATATATTGATTTATATCACATTGAATGGTCTTAATTCTATGATGATATATTAATTTATATCACATTGAATGGTCTTAATTCTATGATGATATATTAAGCTTATCACATTGAATGGTCTTAATTTTGTTGAAATGCTACAATTTAGTGATAAGCTTAATGGTGCCATATTTGACTCTATATGTGAGTTATTGACTCAACATGAGAGAAAATTTGAAAGAAAAAAGAGTACACCTATTGAAGAGGCTCACTATATAAATAATAGGTCCCATCATAGAGATAATCATCATGTACAATGATAGTTTCAAAAACACTCTTTGAAACACTCTTCAAGTCATTCTTCAAGGTACTATCCACAATGTTCTCAATTATCTTCACAACATTCACATCAACACTCTCCAAGGTCTTCCAAATGTAGGAATCACCACAAATATTCTTCTCATAGTTATTTTAGTGATTCAAGTTCTTTTGGATCTCACAGACACAAGAAAGAACCTAGATGTTTTAAATATGGTAGTATTGGACATCTTGTAGATGTATGTCCTTCTAGACAACCCCATTCTCAACATAAAAAGAAAGATAAAGTAAATTATGTGGATCATTCTAATGGAATATCCTCTGGTTAATCCAATTATTCAAGATATTTTGACACTTCATTTGATCAAGAGATGTCCCTCATGGTTGAGGTTTATGGTCCCAATGGACTTGACAACATATTTTGAGTGATCAGTGACTGGAGGTTAGAGGATCAATTGGAGAATAGAGGACTATTCCCTTATCTAATTATCTATTTTCTCAAAGTTTGGGATCATGCTTGAATAGCAATTTTGGTATTAGTAATTTGTTTTTTATTTTTATCTTTCTCTCATTTGCTCTTCATGACATGGAGCAGACAGTGTTAGTTGATTTTTATTCTCTTGGTGCCCAACTTCTCACCTCTTACCTAATAGGGGGAAAATATATTGCATATTTTGGTCTTCAATCAGGGTTATCATCTTCAGTGTTTGCAAAGGTTATCATTACTTGTTGGACATCAAGGTTATGTGCCATACACAATATCAATTTGTGACTTAGACAAGTTCTTGTGTGGGACCTTATGTGGGTCAATGTAGTTGGATAAGATTTGATCAGGTTCTACTATACTATAGTACAATGATCATGGGGGATGAGAAATAATTGATTATGTTCATCAAACCTTTATGATACAACTCATTGGGTGGGATTCTATATGGAATGACATCAATTTTGATCAGTACTAAGAGGTACAGTGCACCACTCATAGTTGAGCTAGGGATCATTTGATGACTTCAAATTCATTGCTCTAGTTCATTCATCTAATATACCTCTTTGGATCAAGGGGGAGTTTTTTGGGTCTTTTATGATATAAATTATTATTTAGTTTGTTATTATTTATGTATTAGCTTGTTAGTTTTTAGTTTTCGATATCTTGGTGGTTATGTCCACTAGCAACAGACTTTTAACTTACCATTTACCTTTTATATTTTGATGTATCTCTTTTGTGATATACAATGATTTATATATTTTTTGAATTTATTCCTCTTGTTTACAATCCATCAATAGTAACTACCCTAACTATTTCTTGAAGACCTCTAATCCATTCTGGAAACTACCTCATATGGGCTTATAAAGAGATTAAGCTTTAAAGCACTTAATCACATATTTTACATCCTCTATCAACCCCTTATAGACCTAACATAATAATTATATAAGCATTATCTATTAAGAACATCCAAAAACCTCTCACAACTATCCCAAGTATTCAAATATTCAAAAAATGGTTTTTGGTAGGAAATGTCTATTTGAAAGTTTCAAGTAACCTAACACCTATATAACACTAAAATGAGACCCTATAAGGATTATAAGACACCTAGACACATAAATAAAACCAAAATTGAAACTAACCAATATGCCCTTGCATCATACTACCAAGGGTAGAAGAAAATTGAGCACCAAGCTTAATGTGACTTGCTTTTCTTTCTCTTCTTCCAATCTCTTAAAGGTCTCTTGTCTTTCATTTCTTTAGTTGGTCCTGTAGCTTCCACTATCACATACTTAAATGGATTGAAATATTGTTGTATGTTTGGCTTACCTTCATCTACTGGTATATTTAGAAAATATTGTTCTTCCTTCATGTTTATATTGTGGTGCTTGAAATAAAACCTATCTTCCATCATCTTGGCTCCAACTAGTTCTTGTAGTTCATCTTTTGCTTATGATTGCCTAAAATATAATATTATAGACTAAAAATATACAATTTGAATGCTAATATGAATCTCAAATTTATTGATAGAGTCCTTTAATTATACCTCCTTGTCTTCACCTTGTCCTTCTTTGGTATCATGTTGCTACAAAAACTCCACACTTGTTCTTCTATCTTTGCCTTGTCTTTATCCTTCACTTGTTCCAAACTTTGATCTCTTGATCTGATTTGAACTATGAAACTTGATTATTTTCCACAATCCTCTAAGAATATTTTGATATCTCTGATACCAAAATGATGTAGATGCTCCTTGATTATCTTATCAATCTTGAATTCTTGACCAAACTCTCGAGGCTTTTTTACCCTTCTTGCTATCCCGTTACCCCTATCATATTAATTTTACAAAAAATTTATCAATTTTTATGACTTACCAAAGGTATATTAGTCTTTTCTCTATTAAGACACACTTGTGTGTCAATTTTGGTAGCCTAACTCCTTGCTTAGATCCACTTTCCTTCTTTAGGCCTTTTTCTAGGCCTATTCCACTACAAACCTTCAAAAATATATAAAAATGGCCCATAAAAACTTGAAACCATGTGATTTAGTTATATCACCTTAACATTGATTAGACTACAAAATTTTGTTGATTTTTTACTGTTCAAACTCAAGATATGCTTGAAACCCTAGTTTAGGCTTTTTCACCCTGTACTAGCTTTAGAGCAAACAAAAATTGAGTAAGGACATTTCCAAATGTTTTAAAAAACTATGAAATGTTTTATAGGTTTATTTTTACCTTTTTTAAGTCCTTCAATATTTTTACATCCTTTACCAATCCACTATCATAGGCTTTTAACTCAAAATGCATCTGATTGTATATGAAAACTATTGGTTCACAAGTTTGTATCCCTATGGGAGTGGACAAGATAAATTAAAATGTAATATAAGTTTTAAATAATATCTAAAATTTTACCAAGAACTTAAGTCAACACACTAAAACTCATGAAAGTTGATTTAAAGATCATTTTTTTCCTTAGAATAAGCACACAGTCCAATCACATAAGCATGCTACAGGAAAACATGGTCTATCTTATAGGTGTTTATGCATAAAATATTTCATTTGTTATATTTAGAACATTTAACTTCAAACAAGATCAAATACACCTTTATATACATATGGAAATATGATTCTAAAGTCTTTTATCCCTTAAAAACAAAATATGTTGGGATATGAATAATGGAAGCACACAATTGATTACCAAGCAACTTAATATGTGGAAATTAACCAGAATCAACAAGTAACTAGAATCTAGAAATAACACAAGATATGAGAGACAATACACAACTTGTATTAATACTCATACAAAAAAGAATATAATAAAGAAGATGCCACTTCTTCTCCACCACCTCTTAAGAGGCTTCCCACACCTCAAATGAACAGTAATTCTCTCCTCAAAGCTCTCTCTCTTAGGTCCCAACACCCAACTCAAACACTGAGTTGGTGTTCACCTTATACTTGTGCTCCACGCACTCCACAAGTGCTCCACACACTCCACATGTACACAAATGTAGTTCAAGTAGATCTTCCCTAAACCTGTAATAACCTGCACCTCAATAGACCTTACTTATGGAAGGATCTTCCTTGCCTTCCTCTCTTGCTCTATCTGAGTACACACTATACTCCAAGTAGATCCTGCCTGATTCTACTCCCTATTGTGTTGCTATCCTATCTGATCTTGCGCACCTGCAAATCAACCTGGTTCTACACACCTGTGAACCTTGACCTTACACACACATACATCTACAAATCAATGATCTTACTTACCATGTAGATCTCATATAGAAGCCATGCTCACCTGATGACCAAGATCATACATACATGAAGAACTCTGCTGATTCTCCAATCTAGCACCCACATTTGGTACTGTGGCACTAGGAGGAACACACCATTGCTCACCTCACACACAGAAGGAGCTTATAATATTGCTCTCTTACTCTCTAGCACAAGTTTACAATATAATCCATGAGTCTATTATATAGATCTCATCCAAACAATAATTAGACACCTAATTACAATAATTAGATCCACAGCTCTCAGTCTAAAATTAGCTCTAAACATGCAAACACTTGGGTCGTCAACTAACTGCCCATAATATACTCACAGCTCGAACCATAGGTGACCGACGTCGGTCCCTATCTACCTGGGGGTTGCCAACGCCAACCGACTACTAACCGACGTCGGTTGCTTCCTGTCTCTACCCTACCGATGTCGGTTGGCCTGACCGACACCAGTGATAGTAACACTCTGCAACCCTTCTGCAACCTCCTCCATGTCTGCATCAGTGAAGCTTTTAGTTCCACAACCTAACAATCTCCCACTTGGAGATAAACATCTGCACTGTACCTGTACATGTACCCCATCTAATCTGTTTCCTGGCTTGTATCCCTCTTCAAGATGAATCTTGAAGACAACCCACCACACAACTTGTGGTGTACCTCCTGTCATTCGAGTACCCTACCGCATCCACATCTACAAACACATGTAGTGAAGTCCTGACCCTAAATAGCATGAATCCCTGCTGCTGGTCCCTCTCACATCCCTGAGAACTCACTTCTCTGAATTGGATTCTAACTCTCTGACAACACCCACTGCTTGGGCAAACTCAGGTCTATATTAGACCTCATGTGATTTTAGACACTGAACTGTCTAGCCCTTAGTGTGCTCTAGCTCTGCATCCTGTGTAATGAACCTTGCCAACACCTGATTCACATCAACTCCCACTAGAAACAAAATCACCCTGTGATCTCCCATGTCTCCCATGCCAAAGAATTTCGCTGCTCCAAATTCTTTATAGTAAACCACTAAACTAATCTTACCCTTAGCTCAGCAAAACCCTGTATGTACAAACCTGTTAGCAAACATACCATCCACATATAGTAATAGAATGATGTCATGACCATCATCCCCCTGGTACGATAAACCACAGTAGTTACCCTAACATTGACTAAAGTCATGCTTTGTCATCCACCTGTCAAAACTTGTACCACTATCCTGCAGCTTTCTCAAGACCATATGCCTAGCCCTCCGTCTCACATGTCCGTTCTCTCTATTCTTCAACTAAGGAATCCATTCGTCTCTATGCTTTCATACCTACTGGAAACCCTACCAAATCTCCTGCTTGGTTTTACAATCTTTCCATGCCATGCTCCCACTGTTTCCTGGATCCTTCCTGCTCTGTAATTAGCAACTAGTATAAAGAAGAGGAACAACAAATTTGAGGCTTACTTACATCTTCAGTCCTCCATATGGGCATTTGAGACTCCTTGACAGCATGCTATCCACCCAAAATCCGTTATAGTGACTGACCTCAGTCACCACACAGTCTGCATCCAACCAACATCGGTTCCATGTGCTTGTCCCTGACTACCAACCCTATCGACGTCGGTGTCCCTGCTGCTGACATCAGTCCTCGTGACCGACGTCGGTCTTACCTCTTGTCGACGTCAATTTTCCTACCGATGTCGGTACCTGTGTTTTCCTGTAAGTGATGACTTTTTACCCGCAAGCTCCTTTGAATCAAGTCCCATGTCCAAACTACCCTGCTCAGAAGTATCCAGCCCCATCCACTAGTCTCTGTCTGCCATCTCCTCCATAAACACCAAGGCTTTCTAGTTCTTAAGCTTGTCAAATATATCTATCTTCCACTTAAGAACATGCATCTCCTTCCTACTCATGTGACCAAGCCTACGAAGCCACGTCTCTGCAACAAAAGAAGAATCAGTAATATAAACAAGTAGATAAAGAGTACCTATTTTCTTACCACCAGCTAATTCAAGTGCATCCGCTGTGAGAGTTTTGTGCATCTCTCATCACCCAACTTTTCTAAATAAATTAGCCACATCTCCAAACCTGGGACCTGCATGACCTCCTTCAACACCCATGTGTTGGCCTCCGCCTGCAATTTCAGCTTCACTTCCCCTTTGCCAATTCTTTGGCAAGGCTTACCAGCTCCTCTCCCTAGGGCTGCATGGAAAGAGGCAACAAAATCTATTATCCAAGATTTAACTTTATCCAAGAAACCTTCCAAAGCATCCTATGCAACAACCCCTGCAACATCTGCATCTTCAGTTCCTTCATGTTGATTTGCTACCAACCAACAATCTTCTTTTACCTGCTCTTTCTTTCCATAGGACCATAAGTGACCATCTGTGCTTTTCAACTCCTCCATTCTTAGCTTACTTTGATCTGCCATTGTTCTACTCCCACTCAATCAGAAACCCCTGAGAGTGACCTGTAACCAAACACAAAACCGCTTCCTACAACCTTAGCTCTGATACCACATGTTGGGATATGAATAACGGAAGCACACAATTGATTACCAAGAAACTTAATATGTGGAAATTAACTAGAATCAATAAGTAACTAGAATCCAAAAATAACACAAGATATGAGAGACAATACACAACTTGTATTAATACTCATACAAAAAAGAATACAATAAAGAAGATGCCACTTCTTCTCCACCACCTCTTCAGAGGCTTCCCACACCTCAAGTGAACAGTAATTCTCTCCTCAAATCTCTCTCTCTTAGGTCCCAACACCCAAATCAAACACTGAGTTGGTGTTCAACTTATACCTGTGCTCCACGCACTCCACAAGTGCTCCACGCACTCCACAAGTACACAAACATACTTCAAGTAGATCTCCCCTAAACCTGCAACAACCTGCACCTCAATAGACCTTACTTATGGAAGGATCTTCCCTGCCTTCCTCTCTTGCTTTATCTGAGTACACACTGTACTCCAAGTAGATCCTACCTGATTCTGCTCCCTGTTGTGTTGCTGTCCTATCTGATCTTGCACACCTACAAATCAACCTGGTTCTACACACCTGTGAACCTTGACCTTGCACACACATACATCTGCAAATCAATGATCTTACTTACCATGTAGATCTCCTATAGAAGCCATGCTCACGTGATGACCAAGATCATACATACATGAAGAACCCTGCTGATTCTCCAATCCAGCACCCACACTTGGTACCGTGGCACTAGGAGGAACACACCATTGCTCACCTCACACACAAAAGGAGCTTATAATATTGCTCTCTTACTCTCTAGCACAAGTTTACAATACAATCCATGAGTCTATTATATAGATCTCATCCAAACAATAATTAGACACCTAATTACAATAATTAGATCCAGAGCTCTCAGTCTAAAATTAGCTCTAAACATGCAAACACTTGGTTCATCAACTAACTGCCTGTAATATACTCGCAGCTTGAACCACAGGTGACCGACGTCGGTCCCTGTTTGCCTGGGGGTCACCGACGCCAGCTGACTACTAACCGATGTCGGTTGCTTCCTATCTCTACCCTGTCGACGTCGATTGGCCTGACCGATGCCGGTGACAATAACACTCTGCAACCCTTTTGCAACCTCCTCCATGTCTGCATTAGTGAAGCTTTTAGCTCCACAACCTAACAAAATATAGTATGCATATAGAAAGAACAACTCCCAAAGTAGGGATCTATTTATAAGTATATCTTAACACCAGATGAATTGATATTTATTATTCCTTGAAATTTTTAATATAAAAAAACACTCATAAATCCTTCAAGAACATTTGGCATAGTTATCAAAGTCCATTTGATTATCAACTTTGAAAACACAGTCTACAACAAAACTAAGCAACTCAAGAATAGGGGTCTATGTCTTGGTCCTTCAATAATAGGGATATTTTTATCATTTCCTTTGATTATTATCTCATAAAAAACATACATAAACTTACCAAATCATATACCAATCATCAATATCAAATCATTATTGAGACTACTTTCATAAAACATCTTGATCATAATTAACATGTATGGAAATATATAAGTAAAAATAGAGTTACATGCTTCATCAACAAAATTCGACATCTTCATTCATTGTATCTTGGGTCTAATGCAATTTATCCTTTGAATACATTGTGTAAAACCACTAATAATCTAAAAATGACAAGATTTTTATCAATATAAACTACCCTAACTATTTCTTGAAAACCTCTAATCCACTCTTGAAACTGCCTCATATGGGATTACAAAGAGATTACGCATTAAAGCAATTAATCACATATTGTACATCCTTTATCAACCCCTTATATACATAACACAATAATTTATACAAGAATTATCTATCTAAAAACATCTAAAAACCTCTCACAATTATCTCAAGCATTCAAATATTCAAATAATAGTTTTTGGTGGGAAATGCCTATTTGAAAGTTTCAAGTAAACTAACACCTCTAGAACACCAAAATGAGACCCTAGAATGATTCTAAAACACCTAGGCACCTAAATCAAATAGAAATTGAAACTAACCAATATGACCCTACATCACCCAACATTTTTTCTCAAGGCATTCAATAATATTTATAAAGAGTGGACACAAACTAATACCTTTGCCACTACTAAACTTTTAGTTAAAACCTTCACCAATGATATATTAGAATGGTATAACAAACTTCCCCAACATTATATATGGTAATTTGAGGATTTATTCAATCCTTTATTTAAATAATTTCAACATAATGATCTTCCCAAAAATTATCTTAGTCATTTCATCAATGCTAAGCAATCTCCTACCAAATAAGCTCATGATTTTATCAAATGATTGAAATATTTGGCTCACAAAGCTTATCACAACATGACTTATGAAAACTTATTCAAAATTTTCACAATGGCCTTAACACATTCACTCCAATACAAGGTTTGAAATTTTTTTCCCCAAACTTTAAATGATGCTCTTGACCAAGCTAAGCATCAAGACTTCCTAATGAAACAATTTAAACCTAACACTAAAACCATCAAGAAATATTTCCAAAATTCAACCAATGCAACAATTGACAATTCTCCTCAACTGAAACCAAGAGTAGCCAAATAATAAAACCCCCAACCTTCCCATATTATTTTAACCATGAAATAAATGAAATCACTTTTATCACCTTCTAAACCATTCACATATCTTAATAATCCCCCTAATTAGTATGATCCTAATCAATTTTGTTGGTTTCATGATGATATAGGTCGTTGCCATGAAAAATTTTGGGGGATTAAAATTTTTGGTGTTTATTTTATACTAGGTGATTCATTCAATCATGATGCCATGATTAAAATCCATCATCATGATTATGTTAATGATTCTCAACAGAAACAAGTTTCCAAATCTTCTTCCTATAACAATCCAAAAACTTTCTCTACATCTAACCCTCAACAATCAAATAAGGATATTTATATGATTGACTTCGATTATGATCAATAATATACCAATTCCCAATACATGAATGTGGATAAGGTCAATTATTGATGCAAACTAACTCACAAAGATCATATCACCAAACCAAAGAAACCATCTTTAGAAGAGCAAATTCTTAAAGACACTACTACTACTAACTTACCTTCAGAAATCAATGAGGAACCACTTCCTTAAACCAAACTACCAACAACCTCTCTTCTTACTAAATGTATTTTACCTTCACAGCCTCATGTTTAATCATCCTCTTCCAAAACACATTTGAATTTCTTAAAGGAACTCAACTCTATGCCTTGAAAAATACCTTTCGTGGAGTTAGTTCGCACTTCTCCCTATAATTGTAAATTCCTAATGCAACAACTCCAAGAAATCAAAAAAAATCTATATAAACATAATATTTTCAAAACTTTACTGATTACTAATAGTTTATATCTCTTAGGAACCTGTTGAGTCTTCAACCTCTTTGAGTGCATGCCTTAAGGGGTGCATCAGGAAAGGGGTGGGCAAACCATTAGTGTTTCACAAGATTTTTATCCCATTTTCCACTTGTTATCTACACACTTGTTTCCTAAAAAAATTATCCCTAAGATTGTTTTTCTCTATTGTACCATCTCCAGTCATTTTCTAGATTTTATCCTCCTATTCCTCAACTTAATCCCCTTTTTATTTGTCAATTGTACTAGGTCGACTAGGTCAACCCTATATAGTTTCAAGTAATTTTCACTTGGGAACTAGTTTGGCCTTTGGTTGACCTAGCTAATGACCTAGTGATTAATTATTCAAAATTGTGCTTGGTAGACCCTATCAAATAGGATTTTTGGAAGGGTTTAGGGTCAAATTTGCCTATATATATAAGTTCATTTCACCATTATTAAGAGAAGAGAAGAAGCAAGATGTATTGCACATTTGCTTAATGACCATTCTACTTGAGGAGAAAACTTAGGGTTTCACACTTTATTTAGTGATATAGATCTTGTCTTGTGGATAATTATTTTATATGTATTTATATGTTGTGTAGCCTAGATCTGATTTATCCTTGTTATCCTTACATACCACAATAACCTCTTGCAAAACACCTTGGCCAAAGAAGATATTGAGGCTTGACAGGTTCATCTTCAAGGGTAAGTATTTATAACTTAGTTCTTCCTTTATAAGATGAGATAGATATGCATTTGTACTTTTCTTCCATGCATTAGGATTTTGTATAAATTGATATGATTATATGTCTACTATGCATGTTTAATTTTATTATTTCTAACCCCCACTTTGTGCCATAAGCTTTGGTGAAAACTAGATTAGATTTGATTTACTTGTTAGGTTAGTGAGATATCAAATTATAGGACTTCCTTAGGGTTAGTATGTGATTATGCTTGATTGGAGGCTTTAAAACCCTCCCTATCATGGTGTATTATGGTAATAGATCCCCTAATTGGGTCTAGTGGAACCCCATATTGGTCATGTTCTCGCTTAACAAATGTGTCCCCAATCAAAAGTGTATGGTATGATCTATCTTCTTTGAGTTAGGATTGATTTATAAACATGATGCATTTTTGATTCCATCCATTCTGGTGAACCAATGTGAATAAAAAACTTGCAAGTTTTTTTTCCATTTATTTCATTATTTTATCCTTTTATTTTTCATATATTTGTGATGTTGAGTCGATTATATCAACACAATACTAACTTTTGTATGCAGATTTAACATACAGTCACATCAATATGACTCTATTTTTTTCTATTTAGGTTCTTCTTCAGGTAAAATATACTACATTGACCCAATCAACATAGTACAAGTTTTCAAGCTTTCAAACATCTAATTCAACATACTAGGTTGACCCATTCTACCCTATGCATTTTTAAGTTATCAGCAACAAGTTTCTATAAAGCTAGGTCAATCTAGTCATGATACTTAGTAAATTTTAAAAGTATTAATCAAGGTTCTTCAAAAATAATATTATATTTCTCTACATCCTCCAACCCACCAAGGTTCCTTTCTATCCTTCTCTTTGTTTCCTTATAGTCCTATTTTTCATACTTTGTAGTTTTTAATAGTTTTTAAAACTACCCTTGTACATCAACTAGGTCGACCCTATCAACATAGTTATATATTTTATATTCTATTTAGAAAGCTAGGTTGACTTTATCAACATAGTTAATTTTTAGACATTTACTTCTATAGTATAGATGTGACACTATCGACCCTATTCTATATTCTCTGCATACACTATCAACTGAATCGACACTGTATTGTGTTTCAAAATTGGGATTAACTCTTATATATTAGTAATTATCTCACTCTTTAATTTCTTGTTGCTCACAAGTTTAGAATAGATCACATAGTATAATTAGGTGTTTTTAAATATATCATTTATTTTTACTATTTTCTCTTTTATCCACACACTACCAAATCACAAAATATTATAACACATTTTAACAATTATCTATCCAAGGCCTACCTACTTCGATTTCATCACCAAGGGGGAAGCTAACTTAGTTTTCTAGACAAGTATAAGGATGTGGTTAATGTATATTTTGTCTAAGCACCTGATACCCTTATCATTGTAGTGTGTGAAGTGAAAGGGTAGGCCCTAATACCAATCTGATACCATTTCCAATATAAATGTCTTTAAGCCCAAACATCCTAAAACCATCCTCAGATTTATTTTCTAGTTCTTTGCTTAAAACCAACTTCTTATCACATCTAAAAATATATTCTAATAATATAAAAACATTTAGGTTTATCACTTACTTATCTTGTAATTTCCAAGTTGATTACTTGCTCTTTTCTCAATTGTATGTTATATTATAAAAACTTGCATTGGCCAGTGTTGGTGTACTGTTTTGTGTTGTGTGCCTCAATTGGATCAACCTCATTGATCTAATTTATTGTTTGTTTCATTTCATTTATTTATTTCATAAGTACTTAAACAATTATTCTTGTTTTAGTACACAGTCATTTCTATCAACATAGTCTCTTATACGATATTTATTTTTCCTTACCTATTTGTACTAGGTCAACCTAGTCAACCCTGTACACTCTTTAAACCTTTGTTTGTTGTACTAGGTCAACCCATCAACTCTATATAGTTTTCAAGCCATATTTTCTATAATAGGTCAACCCAATAAAATCTATACTATTTTTTTCACTTCGTATTTCCTTTCTTTTTACATCTCTCTTACCTTGTTTAGTCTTTCTCCTTCATCATCAAATTTCTATTTGAAGACAACACTGAGTTGCATTCAATAGACATGATGAGTCTTACCAACTCTCATAGCGTCTCCCATTAACAAAGTAGGGATCCTCTCCTAGATGAGATTAATTTTTGTACAACCACTCACATAATCAACTATGGGACTCCTCCTCAATCTTCTTCACAATATAATCCTCTCTTCTCACTAGAAGATCAACCTGAATTAAAGTACACCCCTAAAATGCTCTTCTTTATCTTTGAATTTCCTCAACATCAAGGAAAGGATCCTTTTACCATTTACCATCTCATGATTATTGGTTAATCTAAAGAGCCTAATTCACCTTCTCCCACATTCTGAAATGGATTTGGAGGTACTACTTTCTTTTATTCTTATCGTCTTCCCTAGATTATGACCCCTTCTCATACCATGATCTCTTCTTCTTTAACTTCTTCTACCTCCATGCCTAGTATCTCCACTAAGATGGCAAGTTCTACATCTAGTGGGCCTCTCCTAAGATCTGATATTGTTAATTATTTCACTAGTACACCATTTTATACCCAAGGTAATCATGCTTCTAGTGCTTCTTCTTCTCATCCCTTCACTAGTCCATCTTTTACCACACAAGCAAATTTTTGCCACTAGTGTCTCACATTCTAACAATTCCTCTCAAGATCCTACCAACACTAATAGTGGTACCAGAACCACTAATACCAACTCTAATGATTCAAATAATGATAATAATGCCAATCAAACCCAGCAACTCTTATTACAAACACTTAATCAAATGAATACCTTTTAAGCTCATAATACAAATCAAATGATGAGAATGCAAAATCACCTTCTCCATCTTCAAATTCATCCTCAACCAACATCTTGGGGCATGCATAATCAAAATGTTCCCCCACCTCCTATTCAATATTCCCAAGGAAATCTCATCCCTTAACCTCTTTTGGTCAAAAAACCATTAAGCATCTTCAAAATGAGCCTCTTACCACTCAAATTTCTAATATTGATATAGAAGGTATCACCCCTACCATTTCTTATAATGGATCAACTGATCCTACCCTTCATCTAAAAACATTTAGAAATATTTATAAGGATTGGGTTAAATTGAGCACCCTTGTCGCTACCAAACTCCTAGATAAAACCCTCATGGGTGATGCTTTATATTGGTATAACCAATTTAAAACTCATTCTATTACTAGTTTGAAAGATTTAGTAAATGCTCTAGTTTAAGAGTTCCAAACTAGTGATCTTATCGAGAATACTTTGGCCCACTTTATAAATTGTAAACAACTTGAAAAAAAAACTACCCAAGCTTTTGTTAAAAGGTGAAAAACATTTTCTGGCAAATGTGAACATAACATGGTCAATGATAATCTTTTCCATCTCTTTACCAATGCTTTTTTTCCCAAGTTACAATATTGTGTCCACACTCTCTCTCCACATACCTTGTAGGAGGCCATTGACCAAGTAAAACATCAAGATTTCCTCATGCATCAATTCAATCCACCCAAACCTTTTACAGGTCCTCGTATCTTACTTACGAGCAAAAAATGTAATGCTACCAATGATGGTTTCATAGACTCTTATGACAACATTCACACTATTCACATTGTTGTTCCTAACCAATCATTGGAACAATATCCCCCTTCTCAACATTACACCAATATTCACTTATCTTCACCTAATAACATCAATATTCACAAACCCCTATCCTTAGATAAATTACTAAAACATCTACCTAGGCCTCTATCATGAGAACTTGATCCCACTTGGCCTATGAAATCTTGGTATGATTTGAACAAGTTTTTTGGTTTCATGCTAGTTGGGGTCATTCTCATGAGACCTGTAGGTAGATTCATAATTTAGATATGTATTTTCTTCTTGGTCTTAATTTTAATGATGATTCAATCATTCAAAAGTGCCAACAAGCCTATGACATTGCTTTTAAGGCTCATGAACCTAATACTAAATCTCAAGCCTTGAATCAAGATAATTTTCATTTGGTTATCTAAAAATACCCTCTTCCTAATCTTTTACCTAACCAAGACCACCAAGACAAGCCCACCCCTTTGACAAACAATGCATAAAGTCTTGTTGACCCAATTCTTGAAGAGAATGTGGTTAATATGACTAATATGTGAAGTGCGGTTGCTTTCATTGACCCTCAACCTATTTACACCCCTCCATTTTTTCACACATTTCATGTTATCCAAGATTCTTCTCTAAATAACTTAAATGAATTAGGGCAAGATGACCTTATAAACTTTGTTGAACCAATTCCAACCCCTCCTTTGGATAACACTTCCCATTCTATTTCCACCATCCCTCCATCTTCTTTACCTAACACCAATGATAATAAAGCTTCTATCAACACTTATTCTATTGATTCTCAAAACCAACATGAACCAACTGCTTCATATTTACAACATAATTTATGAACTTTTTATAAACCTTCTCTTTCTTATCAACACAAATTTCAATGCACTCTATTTCTTCCTTCTGAGAACCTCCTTTAACACTATGCACCTATTTATAACAACCATCTTTTGGGTTCTGATGAGTGGGATCTCATCATGGAACTAACTAATATCCCATATAAAATTCCATTATTTAAGCTTGTGAGGACCTCTCTACATCATAAACACTATCTTATGCAACTCTTGTTAAAAATTAACATCAGTTGTTCTCCTGTAGTAGGATTCAAAGCAAACGTATCTGGATCTAAAGATAGCATATTGTCATAATGTGAAGAGATGTCCATCCAAGTTGATGAAACAATAGACACTTCTCTTTCCTTAAAATTTCATATCACCTATATGATTCCAAATGAGATTATAATTCATGTGAATGATCCTCCTCTATTTATTAATGTGGAAATTAGCGATATCTAAGTCAAGCATGCCTTGATTGATGAAGGTTCTAGCACTTATGTTGCCTCTCTTGATTTTATAAAAACCCTTGGACATTTTAAATGCAATCTCAAGTCCACATGTAGTACATGTCAAGGATATGATCAAAGGTAAATGACTCCTTTAGGTTATTTATGTATTCCTATTACCATCTCACCTATCACCATTTGTCTGAAGGTGATCATCTTTAACTTTCCTCTATCTTATAACATCTTCCTTGGTAGGCTGTGCACTCCCCATATGAGAGCTATTGATTCTTCTACCTACCAATGCATTAAATTCCCTCATAATGGATCCATTTATAGGATTCAAGGTGACATTAACCCTTAGAATTTCAAATAATTCCAAGACCATGGTGTCTTCAAGATTCCTACTCTTGAGCCTTTGCCTGATATTCTATTTCATGAGTCTCAACGATTCAACTTTTTCATCAATTCCACTTGAGGTTACAATGGTCATCCCAAACTCATTAGGAATATTCATCCTAACCTCTTAGATTTGAATCATGATGAGCCTGATGAGATCAACCTAAAAATTAAAACTTCTAATCTATCATCTTAACTCATCTCTTAGTGTCTTGCTTCTTTGCATCCTCATTCTCACAAATCTACTTGTGATGATATTCCTGTTGTCTTGACTAAGACTTGTATTCTATTCATTACACTTCATCAAATGAAAAATTCATCGATATGTGCATCATTTATCTTAACATACCTAACTAAAATGATGGTTATTTCTTATATGATCCATTATTAGGTGGTCTTGTTTAGCCCTATGACGCTAAGATTATTCGTTATCATTCTTATTTGCTTTAATATTTTTGTGTATCTTCCAATATTCCATCATTTATAGTTTGTAATTTTAGTATTTTTTCTATTTATTATAGGGTAAAGATGGTGTTGATGCCTCAATTATTTGAGGAACCTCATAGGATTATGCTCATGCATCATTCTCTGATTGGGCCTTATCACTTTGCTAGGTACTCTAATAACTATAACATACTTATCCTTGAGATGTGTATGACCCTTCCTTTGCCTTCTATATACCTTGACCTTCCCTCAGTAAAGCCAGCTATAGTTGAGCCCATTTTTTCTCCCACTATAGTTAAGCATGTTCTTGTTCCCACTTTAGCTGAGTCTCTCCCTACTTCTGATCCCATTACTCCTTCTATTACATATAATCCCATTCCTTCCCCACCATCACCTTCTCTTGGTGATGGTTTGATTCCTTTACCTTGGATGGCTTTGTTTCCCACCAAATGGGTTGATGAGCCTTCCTAAGCTTCTTCTTCTCTTGTTACACCTTATCCTATGAGTACTTATATTAAGCCTACTCAAAAGTGTATATGTTACTTCCATGGCACAAATAACCATTCTTCCATGCATTATCACAAGCTAAGATAATATATTAATACATTGCATCCTTCTACCTCTTGGTCTTTAGATAAATCCATACCTCCCCCAAAGGTACTACTTGAGTATATGCCCAAGTATGGATAGGTTTATTGTCTTTGACACCAATGTGGTACCCATCACATTGATTGTTACCACATCCTTTAATAACACATTAAAGATCACCTTATAATTATTCCTACCCCTTCTTCCATTCCTCCCATAAGTCATTCTCACAAGAAGGTTCTCCCTTCTTCCCCTATGGTTCCATCCCCTCCTATGGGCCTTTTTCACCTCTTGTTTCTCCACCCATGATGCCTTCACCCATAGTCCTTCCCTCACCTATGGATCCTTCCCCACCAGTGATTCTTCCATCTCCCATAGAGTCTGTTCCTGCATTCTTATGAGCATCCATTCCTTGATAACCATCGTTAGCATGATCCATCCAAAATTCCTATCTTTTCCATTGAGGAGATTAGGAATCTAATATTTTCCAAGTTTTTGTTGAAGATAGATGAGACATTAGCATCCATTTGCCTCTAACTTCATAAAAATCTATAAGATGTTCTAGATGATGTGTGTGGGCAAATATATCAGTATTTATGAACATATACATGGTGTTCTTTACATTTTCATTTGGATTAGACATGTGCTCCAATATTATCTTTATCTATTTGTTTGTTATTTGACATTGTGTCAAAATTCTTATTTATCTTACATGGTGACTTTAATTTTGCACTCTATATTGCTTATACTATCAATTACGTTTACATACAAATGTCTTATTTATAATTTCTTTTTTTTTCTCTTGAGTTTCTTTCTTAAAAGTTCTCCTTTATTTTCCTTTCATAATTTTTTGCTTTCTTATCTTTTTTTTTCATGACTATTTGCCATTGTGACCTAGTTATACACACTTGGTTCCCTTTAGTCATTCCCTTTTTAAAATGTGATCAGCTAGTAAATAGTTAATCTCATTATAAACTCCTTTCACTAGTCCACAATGGGATATCCTTTTTCCCTTTATTCTCTTTTCTCAAACTAAGCATATACATGGTTGAGACTTGAGATAACATGCTAGTTCATTGTTAATCTTAAGTGTTCTAGTCAATCTTGTCTTTGGTCACTTAGCTTCCTTTAGCCTAAGCCTACAACTCATTTGTGTGTATCACTCTATCTCTTTTTAGAAAGGAATGCTTGCCATTGTGCCAAAAGGTTGACCTATTAATGCTCGATACAAACCCCAGATAAGTACCCACGAGAGGCTATTAGTCCATGTCACAAATCCTTGAGGGGGACGCTAGTGATTAGTCCAACAATCCCCCCCTCAGCATTATTTGAGGGGATTATAACCCATGACCATGGCTCTAATACCAATTTTTAGAAAGGAATGCTTGTTGTTGCGCCAAAAGGTCGACTTGTTAACGCTCGATACAAACCCCAGATAAGTACCCACAGGAGGTTGTTAGTCCATGTCACAAATCCTTGAGGGGGATGCTAGTGATTAGTCCAACATCTCTCATGATTGGTCATTCCAACTCCATATGGAGGAGGAATGTTAAAAATACTTAAAAACATTTAAAACCCAAAATCATTTAACAAAAGGCAAAAACATTAAAATTTTCTTAAAAGTTGAATCACACTAAAAGATGTGATTCAAAGCACATCTCATTTTTCTAGTTTAAGCTCAAACTCCATAGTTGTTCTCATGATAGATCCAAGGTCCATTAGGGTGTGGTAGGCCAGTAGATTAGAAAAGTAGAATAAAAAAATATTTTAATGTTACCTACTTTCTCACACAATTACCTAATCTTCATAGTAAATCGATGGCTTTGTAAGCAATATTGAAGAATGGGGAACATGTCATGGGAAGGTAGGTCTATTTTAATTTATTGTACCAATATACCTTCATTATTTTTTCTTAGTAGCATTCTTATTTTCCTATATAGCTTTATGTCTATAGTGAATAGTTTTCCTTTGTACATCGATGGTCATTAGTCACTTATGTCTTCTCGTGTCCTTAGTATGCCTCCTATATCCTAAGGTCTTCTCATAAGATGCCTAAGTTATGATTTTTTGCATTCCATTTTTCATTCCCAAAATTCCTCATATTTCCTCTTGAGAAATATTATTTTTTTCATTGATCACTCCCCTACGGATTCCATTTGTGAGTTGCATTGTAAGACTATGGATAGGACCTGGCCTTCCTCACAGATTATCACAATTTCAAATTACTATTACTAATATCCCTTATTACCAAATTTTCACATTTATTACACCTTATTTATGTTCCCTTTATGATTTACAATGTAATATCATGGATAGGACCTGACCTTCCTCACAAAATTTTCCAATAATCTAAGTCACAATCAAAATTACATGTGTCAAATATGAGATAAGATGTGTTTGATTATGAAGTTACACATCATTGACATGATTCCCAACTCTATTTAGTATGTTTTATGCTTACTTAATTTTCTCTTTCACTTTTATCTTCTTATTTTCCTATTGCATGTAAGAATCCAACCATTTCTTGAATTTTTCATACTTCCCAGCTTGAATTAGTTGATAAATTTAAGACCAAATTTTGCTAATTTTATTTTGTCCTATACTTTCCAATGTGATTTAGTATGACTAATTGACTTAATTTATTTTGTTTTTATACCATTTTTCCTTTCACATGCTTTCCACTTTATTACATAATTTCCTACTTCCCAATGTGATTTAGTGTGATTTTACTTGTTTTAATTTGGTGCCAATTTTTGTTTTAAAAAACAAACTTTTTACCATCTTGTTTTACCACCTTTTTTGTTCATTATACTTAATCATTTTATTTTAATTACACATTTCCCAATGTGAAATAGTGTGTTGTACATTTTGGATTAATTAGATTTTACCAAGTCCTTTTTGCTTCTTTTTTTTAACCATGCATGTGTTCTACATAATGTTATAAAATAATCCACAACTCATATATTTCTCATAGCATATAAAAAAACAACTAAATACATGTTATAGAAAGAGATATATCCAAGCATCCACAAACACAACCATAATGAAAACATATACAATCAATAATCTAAATCCCAAAATGAGGCATCTCTATATATATCATTAGTTTTAATACAACCATATACCAATCTCCATCTCTATGGTTGGGTCCCATCCTACCCATCTTGTGTCCTAACAATGCTACCCATAGATGCCTCATTCTGAATCCTTTGAATTGAATGTTATACAGAGGTTTTCTGACATATTAGTTTTGAAGCCTACCCTTATAGATGAGGCACCTAAGCCTACACCTGTGCCAACTGGGCCAAGGTCATTAGATGTGTCTCTATCTCTTTCTCTTGTACCTATGTCATATGGGTCAAGGTCACTACATGTGTCACTCTCTCTTGGGCCTATACCTATCCCATCTATGTCATGGTAGTTATATGTGTAGGTCTCTCCTCAGCTAGGTCCTACCATTCCCATGCCTCTCTTAGACTCACCTTTGTTAGTGGATGCATCCCCTCTTTATGTGATCACAACTACCTCATGACCTCTCTAGCTAATCTAAACTATCTCTCTTGAGCTAGTACAAATGGTACCTTGGGATTATCTAACTTAGTGGGGTCATATAGCATCAACACCTCATCTAGGATATCATGGAGTGCTCCCCTCACTAGGGACCCCCATCTAGTCTCCTCATCCTCTTCCACACCTTCAAAAACCAAACTAGATAGATATTAGATCACTGATATATCTCAAAATATGTCTATCTTTAGTCTATCTCAAATAGACTTAAGTAAAAATTTAACCATATTTTATTACCTATCTCTGTCGACCACTACTATCTCACCATCTTCATACTCATCAAGTATGGTGTCCCCATTAGTACATCCTCTAATAAACTCATCTATAAGTCACTACCTAAAAACAAATCCTAGAGTCACCACTCATACCCATCTCAGGCTATGCCTGAGTGGTCTCTTTATACCCCACCTCTAACCAGACTACCTAATGGGTCATCTAAGATATCTAATGTCCTTCTCCTACTTCTTCCATCAACATAATGTTCATGATGGTCACTACTCCTCCTACTACAAAGCTGGCCATAGTAACTTTGGTACTCGTACCTCTAAATCCATCTCCTCCTATTCTATTACCCATCATGCCTAACCTATCCACAATCTCTCATGTGATGGCCTAAGTACTAGCCTAATAACTACTAGCCCTATTCCTCCTCTTCCCCATGGCTCTCTCACATGTTAGGCCCAAAACATGGGTACCACTAGCCACACCACTAGGTGAGGCAATCCCATCTGCCCTAGTACATGTACCACTAGATGTGGCTCCATCCACTAAGTATAGTTCCTTATCACCTCTATCCATGCTAAAAATGGTGTCACTATCTCCAATCTAGTCCATGTCATAGCAATGTGCCCATATGGATACCATACAATATCTACTCATCCCACCATCTACAATGTTATCACATGGGGCATGACCCATGGTACTTGGTCTTATCTCCATCTCTGAACCTAAGGTAACATATTATCCATTGCATGGGGCAACCCAGTCAGTTGATACATGGGAAACCTATTATATATCCATGTTATCACTAATATAAATGATCTCACTAATTTATGCCCTCTAAATAACACTCCACACATGTCATGTATGATTTGTACCTAGATGATAGATCCCAAGTCATATAACACCCTCTTCTCTAATATCATCTGGCTCAAGGATATCACAAAAAATGGTACCTTTCCATCTGAATTATGGGAAAACACCCATGTTATCACAAGTCTTATCATAACCATCTAGATATCCAAAATCTATGAATTATACACATCAAACATGCTCACTCTAAATATAGGGTGTATTGTCTCTAAGCTTATCACCTATATAGTTAGGGATCTCCTCTCCTCATTACTATCTGGTACCCCCATGACCATAAGTGTACATAATATGGGTAATCCCAAGATGGCATGCACATCTTCCAAGGTGATACCCACCTCTATGGTATCCCTCTCTACCTCCCACTTGAAGGTGTTAGTCAACCATTCCTAGGCTCCCATGAACATGACTAACAAATCTAAACTAAGTGGTATCCTACACATGTCTACTATGCCTCCTAGGCCTAATGAGATCAATCTAGTTCTATCCTCTATAGAGAATAACTCTAATAAGTCCACTAGCCATGATGCATCCACTAACCACCAAAATCTGGGCCATTCCTACAACCATAAAATAACAAAAGATGTATTAGATCCTCCATGTCATGTATAGTTAAAATACATTCTTTTAAAATTTTAATAAAAAAAAGCCTAATTTGCATTAATTTATTCATTTTTAATCAATTTTACCTATTTTTATCCTACTCAACCCTTTTATCCCTTACTCGGCCAATCTAGGCCTTTTTATCACTCTTTTGGCCTTTTACATGCATTTTTTGTACTATTTAGGTCCCTTGGTCAAACACTAGTTTGACCAAAATTTCCTTATTTTGACTTGGTTGAATTCACAAACCAAGTCAACCCTTCTATCTTTCCCCTATTAGTATTGATATGTCATAATGACTTTTTATACTAGACCGACAATAATGTACTAGGTCAATAGTCTAGAAAATAAATTATGTTAGCACATACCTACTAGGTTGGCAGTATGGATTTTACCAAGTTTCATCCTACTAGGTTGACTAGGTTGACCTAGTTGTTTTCCCTTTTTAACCCCTTACATTTTGTGAAATAAATGCCTTCTAATAGTTATTTCCCAAACCCATTTGCCTAAATGGTTTTTCCTGCCCTTAGCATCTATTTTGTGTTCATTCTAATGTCTAGAAATGTGTTAAATTACAAATTTCTAAAATACACTTAAAATCATTAAAATATTCAAAAACTAGATTGAGATTCTCAGTTACCTACCTATAGTGCACCTATTCCCACTACTAGAGTTCCCTCTCATCTATGCTGTCATCTCCTTGCCATCCTAGCTCATTTGGTCTTTTAGAGCTCTTTTTCTCTCCTTCACAAGTCAAAAATAACAAATGACTTCCCTTTGACCTTATTTAAACTTACTTTTAAAAAATCTTATCTTTCAAATATCTTTCATTATATTCTATTAAGGTGTGGAGCCTAAAAGGTTCACATATGAGCGCATTTGACAGTTTCAGGTTTACACAGTCACCGGCGTCGGTCAGGAGCGACCGACGTCAATCAGGTGCAGTTGAAGAGACGCCGACATCGGCAGAGGATCGGCCGATGTCGGTCACAAGCAAGCAGGCAGGAATCGGCATTGGTTACCTATGCATCCAGAATGCTATTTCCGAGGACAGAACCGAGTGTTTGCATGATGAGTTTAAGTCTTAGTCTTAAGTTCGCGTCTCTATTATTAGTAAGATTGTTTTTAGAGCCCTTGTTCAAGAGGCTTAACTATTGGTTGTAAGTGCATGCTCAAGTCTCCTAATTCTATATGTAGAATTAGATCTTCTTAGCTTAGTGTGGTGGTTGTAGTAGTTCATTGTGTGTGAATGTTGAAGAACAGTATAGAGTTGTATCAATCCAGGGTGTTGGAGTTGATTGTACTTGAGAGAGAGAGCTCTTGAGGGATAGAGATTTAGAGAGAGATCTTGTGCATTTGAGAGAGGTGTGGAAGAAAGAAGTTTCTTCAATTTTATTCCTTCTGTAAAGAGTTTAATACAAGTTTTCAAGGTGGTTTCTTGTATCTCTTGTTCTTTGCTATTATCTAATTCTAGTTACTTATCTATCTGATTTAATTCTGCGGTTTATTGCTTTCATAAGTGTAATCATATTGTTGGTTGATCCCCAACAAGTGGTATTAGAGCCTTGGTTGTAGGTTTAGATTTTGATATCTAATAAGTGGTATCAGAGCTCAGGTTCACTAACAGGTGGTTCAGATTTGTGTAGTGTGCATTGATTACAGGTTGCTCACAGGAGTTTTTGCAAGGATTTTTATTTGAGTGGGAGAAGCAATGGCAGAAGAAAGTAAACTGAGAATGGAGAAGTTCAATGGCAAAAATTATCAACATTGGAGAATGCAGATAGAGGACTATCTATATCAAAAAGATCTATACTTACCGTTAGGTGGGATTGCAAAGAAGCCCACAAACATGGATGATGAAGAATGGGAAGTTCTTGACAGAAAGGCTATGGGTATATAAGACTGAGTCTAGCATCTACTATGATATCTAATTTATCACAGGCAAAAACAATGGTAGAGTTGATGACTACTTTAGCAAATTTGTACGAAAAACCCTCAGCTTCTAATAAGGTATATCTTATGAAGCGGCTATTTAATTTGCATATGCAGGAAGGTGGATCTATATCTAATCACCTGAATGATTTCCATGGTATTGTAAATCAATTAAGTTCAGTCAAAATTGTATTTGATGATGAAATAAAAGCTCTTTTAATATTATGTTCTTTGCCTGAAAGCTGGCATAGCTTAGTAATGGCAGTTAGCAATACTTCATCTGCATCAAATATTTTAAAAGTAGAGGATGTTGTTAGTGTTATCTTGAATGAGGAAATTCATAGGAAAAGCACAGAAGAGACATCTGGGAACGCTTTAAGTTTTGAGAGCAGGGGAAGGTAAAAGGAGAAGAGCAAGAAAGGGAGATCAAGATCTAAGTCTAAGGGCAGAGGAAGATCCAAATCCAGAAATGGCAGGAAGCCACAATGCTAGAATTGTGGAAAGATGGGGCACATAAGCAGAGATTGATGGTCAAAGCCTAAGGAGGACAATCAGCATGAAGGAAAAGATGAAGCAAAGGTTGCAGGTATTGCACAAGATGCTCTTATATTCTCTTTGCATAATAATATAGAATCTTGGGTGTTATATTCTGGTGCATCTTTTCACGCTACCCCTAATAGGGAATATTTAAGTGACTATATCCATGGAGATTTTGGAATAGTGTATCTAGGGGATGATGAGCCTTGTAAAATTATTGGCAAAGGTAAAGTGCAGCTGAAAATGCAGAACGGCAACACATGGGTGTTGAGAGATGTGATGCATGTTCCTAGCTTGAAGAGGAATTTGATTTATGTAGAAAAGTTAGGGGATGAGGGTTGTACAGTAACTCTCACAGCAAAATCTTGGAAGGTGACCAAGGGTGCACTTGTTATGGCTAGAGGTAAGAGAGTAGGTACTCTCTATTTGTGTAATTGTGTTACTAAAAATTCTCCTTCTGTATTATCTACTTTAGATGTGGATGCAAAATTGTGGCACTCAAGGCTTGGCCACATGAGTGAGAAGGGGATGTCAATTCTTAAGACTAAAGGTAAGCTTTCAGATTTGAAAAGCATGGATCTAGAATTTTGTGAGCACTGTGTATTTGGAAAATAGAAAAGGGTTAGTTTTCTAAAGACTGGGTCTACAAAGAAGAAGAATAAGTTACAGCTTGTTCACACAGACGTGTGGGGACCAGCTCAGGTAGCTTCTATTGGAGGATTACAGTACTATGTTTCGTTCATAGATGATGCTAAAAGAAAGGTATGGATCTATTGTATTAAGAAGAAATCTGATGTATTTGAGACTTTTAATATTTGGAAAGATATGGTTGAGAATGAAATAGGCAAAAGATTGAAGTGCCTGAAATCTGACAATGGTGGAGAGTTCTGCAGTTATAAGTTCAACTGGTATTGTTATATGCATGGAATTCATAGGCAAAGGATGATTCCAAGGACACCTCAGCAGAATGGAATTGTTGAAAGGATGAATAGAACAATCATGGAGCATGCAAGATGTATGAGATTGCATGTTGGTTTGCCCTTAGAGTTTTGGGCAGAAGCTGTTGACACTGCAGTGTACCTGATTAACAGAGGACCCTCTACAGCTCTGGATGGTGGAATTCCAGAAGAGGCTTGGATAGGTAAAAAGGTAGATCTCTCTTTTCTCAAAGTTTTTGGTTGTGAAGCCTTTGTGCACGTTGATAAGGAAAATAGAAAGAAGCCGGATGCTAAGTCTATGAGGTGCACATTTATTGGCTATGGCTCAGATGATTTTGGTTTCAGATTTTGGAATCTAGGAACTAACAAGATAATTAGGAGCTGTGATGTTGTTTTCAATGAAAAAGTGATGTATAGTGATTAGCTGAAGAAGCTAAATCAATCTGGGCAGAGCAATGATGAATTGGATGAGGTGACGGTCCATAATGAGCTCATGAGAAAAAGAAATAGTCACTTGCAGGAAAACACAGAGACCGACGTCGGCAGGATAGGAACTGGCATCGGCAGAACAGAAACCGATGTTGGTCATACAGAGACCAACGTTGGAAAATCAAACACCGACGTCGGTTAGACAGAACTGACGTCGGCTAGTAACAGGTCTGGAGGTGACCGAGGTCGGTCACTGTCAGAGAATTTGGGTGGACAGCGTGTTGTGAACGAGTCTCAGACACCCATCAGGAGGTCAAAAAGGGTAAGTAAGCCTCCAATTAGATATTCTCCTTCATTATTCTATTTATTGCTAACTAATGGTGGAGAACCAGAGAGTTTTGAAGAAGCAATACAGGTGGAGTCCAAGAGTCAGTGGGAGCGTGGCATGGTTGAGGAGATGGAGTCCTTAAGAGAGAACCAAACATGGGATTTGGTTGAGTTGCTAGCTGGTAAGAGAACACTGAAGAACAAATGGACCTATAGGTTGAAGGAAGGTGAGAATGGACAGATGAGATATAAGGCCAGATTGGTAGTGAAAGGATTTGCACAAAATCCAGGTATTGATTTTGGTGAGATTTTTTCTCCTATTGTTAAAATGACTTCTATACGGATTGTACTGTCTTTGGTTGCTGTTGAGGATTTGCATCTTGAGCAGCTAGATGTTAAGACAGTGTTTCTTCATGGAGATTTGGATGAAGAAATTTATATGGAACAGCTGGAAGGATTTGAGGTCAAAGGTAAGGAGAAGTTAGTGTGCAGATTGAAGAAAAGCTTGTATGGCCTCAAGCAAGCTCCTAGACAGTGGTATTTGAAATTTGACAGGTTTATGACTGAGCATGGCTACAGTAGATGTCAATCTGACCACTGTGTGTATTTTAAGAGATTGGATAATGGTAGATATATTATTCTATTGTTTTATGTAGATGATATGCTAGTTGCAGGATCACACATGCAGGATATCTTTGAGCTTAAGGTGAAATTAGCTCAAACTTTTGCTATGAAGGATTTGGGAGAAACAAAGAAAATCCTTGGCATGAGCATTAAGAGAGACAGGAAAAATCACAGGTTGATATTGTCTCAAGAGGATTATGTGGACAAGGTGTTGAAATGGTTCAATATGCAGGATGCTAAACCGGTAAGCACACCTTTGGCTGGACATTTGAAGTTGAGTAAAGAATAATGTCCTAATTCACATGATGAGGTAGAGTACATGAGTAAGGTTCCATATTCTTCCGCAGTAGGAAGTTTGATGTATGCAATGGTGTGTACTAGACTGGATATTGCCCAAGCAGTGGGAGTTGTAAGTAAGTATATGGCCAATCCAAGAAAGGAACATTGGAAAGCAGTTCAGTGGATCCTCAGATATCTGAGAGGAACCAGCAGTAGGCACTTGTGCTATAGAGGTTCAGATACTTCTCTACATGGTTATGTAGATTCAGATATGGCAGGTGATTTGGATGGCAAGAGGAGCACCACAGGGTATGTTTTCACTGTAGGTGGAATGACAGTTAGCTGGATATCAAAGTTGCAGAAGGTTGTTGCCTTGTCAACTACAGAAGTAGAGTATATTTCAGCCACAGAGGCTAGCAAAGAGATGATATGGATGACACAGTTCATGGAAGAGCTTGGAAGGGAGCAAGAGAGTTGCATATTGTATAGTGACAGTTAGAGTGCAATCCATTTGGCTAATAATTTAGCCTTTCACTCAAGAACCAAGCACATACAGCTTAGGTACCACTTCATAAGACATGTATTGGAAGATGGTGAGTTGAAGTTGGAGAAGATCCATACAGATAGGAATCCTGTTGATATGTTAACCAAGCCAGTTACAAAGGAGTTGAATCTTCATTCAACTTCTGTTGGTCTTCATGATTGAGTTGAAGATGGAGGAGCCAGAAGATGTTGTTGTATAGGTACTGGTGCAGCTGTTTATCTCCAAGTGGGAGATTGTTAAGGTGTGGAGCCTAAAAGCTTCACATATGAGTGCATTTGACAGTTTTGGGTTTACATAGTCACCGGCATCGGTCAGGAGTGATCGATGTCGATCAGGTGCAGTTGAAGAGACATCAGCATCGGCAGAGGATCGATCGATGTCGGTCACAGGCAAGCAGGTAGGAACCGACATTGGTTACCTGTGCGTCCAGAATGCTATTTTTGAGGACAGAACTGAGTGTTTGCATGATCAGTTTAAGTCTTAGTCTTAAGTTCGCGTCTCTATTATTAGTAAGATTATTTTTAGAGCCCTTGTTCAAGAGGCTTAACTGTTGGTTGTAAGTTCATGCTCAAGTCTCCTAATTATATATGTAGAATTAGATCTTCTTAGCTTAGTGTGGTGGTTGTATTAGTTCATTGTGTGTGAATGTTGAAGAACAGTACAGAGTTGTATCAATCCAGGGTGTTGGAGTTGATTGTACTTGAGAGAGAGAGCTCTTGAGGGATAGAGATCTAGAGAGAGATCTTGTGCATCTAAGAGAGGTGTGGAAGAAATAAGTTTCTTCAATTGTATTCCTTCTGTAAAGAGTTTAATACAAGTTTTCAGGGTGGTTTCTTGTATCTCTTGTTCTTTGCTATTATTTTATTCTAGTTACTTATCTATCCGATTTAATTCCACGATTTATTGCTTTCATAAGTGTAATCATATTGTTGGTTGATCCCCAACAGATTCTTTATTTTTCCTATCTTTATTTCTACTAATCCATTTTCAAACCATAAAATGTTCTAAAATCATGATGACATAGAGAATCTTTTCCACTACTATATACCTATCTTCCAAAAAAAATGATTTTTTTCTATTTTTTGCATTAACTTCTATAGGTTCACCTAATATTTTTTACATTGGACACCTTCACTTCTCCCCACTTTGTCCCAATTTATAAATTGTAAACAACTTAAAAATAAAACTTCCCAAGCTTTTGTTAAAAGGTGAAAAACATTGTCGAACAAATGTGAACACAACATGGCCGATGATAATATTTTCCATCTCTTTACCAATGCTCTTTTTCCCAAGTTACAATATCAGGTCACACTCTCTCTCCATGTACCTTGGAGGAGGCCATTGACCAATAAAAACATCAAGATTTCCTTATGTGTCAATTTGAGCCACCCCAACCTTTAACGGGTCCTTGCATCTTACTTTTTAATAAAAATATTAATGCTACCAATGATGGTTTCACATACTTTTATGACACCATTCACACTATTCATGTTTTTGTTCCTAACCAATCCTTAAAACCATCTCCCTCTTCTCAAAAATACACTAATCCTCACTTTTCTTCACCTAATAACATCAATATTCATAAACCCCTATCCTCAGCTAAATTACTAAAACATCTACATAGGCCTCTACCATGAGAACTTGATCCCACTCATCCTATCAAATCCTAGAATGATCCTAACAAGTTTTGTTGGTTTTATGCTAGTTGGGGTCATTCTCATGAGACTTGTTCATAGCTTCATAATTTATCTATGGATTTTATTCTTGGTCCTAATTTTGATCATGATTCAATCATTCGAAAGCACCAACAAACCTATGACATTGATTTTAAGGCTCATGAAACTACTACTAAATCTCAAGACTTAAATCAAGATAAATCTCATTTGGCTATCTACAAAGACCCTATTCCTAATTACCAACCTAACCAAGATAAACAAGACAAGCCCACTCCTTTCACCAATCATGTAGAAAGTCTTGTTGACCCAACTCCTGAAGAGAATGTGGTTAATATGACTAATATGTGAAGGGTAGTTTCTCAACATATCTAAACCCCTCCATTTTCTCACACATTTTGTGTTATCAAATATTATTCTCTAACTCACTTAAATAATTTGGGTAATATAACCTTATAACCTTTGATGAACCAATTCCAACTCCTCCTTTGGATAACACTTCCCATTCTATTTCCACCATCCCTCCATATTCTTTACCTAACACCAATGATAATCAAGCTTCTATCAACACTTCTTTTACCGATTCTTAAAACTAACATGAACTAATTACTTCATCTTAGCAACATAATTTTAAAAATTATTCTAAACCTTCTCCTTCTTACCAACACAAATTCCAATGCACTTTGGTTCCTTCTTCTGAGGACCTTCTTCAACACTATGCACTTATTTCTAACAACCATATTATGGGTTATGATGAGTGGGATCCCATCATGGAACTTGCTAATCTCCCATCTCAAATTCCATTCCTTGAGCTTATGAGGACCTTTTTGCATCATCAAAACCATCTTATGTAGATCTTATTTGAAATTAACATCCCTCATCCTCCTCTATTAGGACATGAAACAACCTTATCTGGATATGAAGATAGCATATTGTATCAAAGTGATGAGATGTCCATCCATGTTGATGAAATAATGGACACTTTTCATTCCTTAAAATTTCCTATAACCTCTATGATTCTCAATGAGATTTTACTTCGTGCGGATGATCCTCCTCTATTAATAAGTGTCCAAATTGGTGATATCTAAATCAAGAATGCCTTGATTGATAAAGGTTATGACACTTATGTTTCCTCTCTCAATTTTATAAAAATCGTTAGATATTTTGAATGCAATTTTAATTCCACATGTAATACATGTTAAGGATATGATCGAAGGTCCCAAGAAATCAAATGGCTCAATACTCAAACATAATGCTGAAGTGGTGCACTAGATGGAATGAAGGTCATCAAATACAAATGCACTTAGTGGACTTAAAAGTCTCAATAGAACTCAAATCTATATGAGTGGTCTAGATCCACTACTTGATTAAAACAAATCTGATAGTGGAATTCATCAGAATAGATCTTATGAATAAAGACTATCAAAAGTGTCGATAGTGTAAAATAATTCACCAACTTAATTTGAACTACTACCAAAAGATGTTGTGTACCAATGGTTAGCAAGGAACATGATATCTGAAGAAGCAAGATCTGCACCATACCCTCCCATACTGTTGACTAGGTAGAGTGATGAAAAAAAGGTCTGTATGAGTGGACTAAATCCACTACTCAAAATCTAACATGATGACACTTTATTTACTAGAATAGCTACTCTTCAAAAGGAAATCAAGCTCCATAAAAAATATAAAGGAGACTGTCAACTATAAAAAAATTTGAACTTAAAGAACAAATATATCTCAAGAAAATCACCCTAGTGGTGATGGGATAGTCATCAACTAAAGATTAAGTGCTCAACAGAGAGCATACAAACATGAAGAAAAAGACTCCATGACTCTCTGTGTGACCATAATAAAATATCCCATACAATTAAAAATACTAGATGATGCATAAAACCTAGAATATGATCAATTTTTAGAAGATGCCATCAAGAACAAGAGAGTTTCATATAAAAAAGGGAGCAATGTGCAACATAAAATCAAAATAAAGAATGTAGGATGTCAAACTCTACCAAAAATGCATTCATGAGTACAAAAGTGGCATAAAAAAATAATGCACACTCAAAAAATGGGATATCAAACTCTACCAAAAAAACATCCATGAGTGCAAGAGATGGTGAAAGCCATACAATGTGGGTAAATAAGGATGAAAAAAGAGTTTGTTTCCTTGTGAGGGGGTTTGACCACCTACCAAAATGTGCCTCACCCTCTGATCTTCAACACTCAAGATCAAAAATATGGATAAGCAATCATTAAAATCTCTTTTACAATATTATTTTTAAGAAAAAACATTAAAAATAATATCCTCCATTGATGAAATCCACAAGGAAGGATAAACCCCATTTTACAATGTTTTTCCTCAATTTTAATCATGCACCAAAAAACCAAGGTTTGCACCACCTCATAATAATGTCAATAAATGACATTAAAAATAAATTTCCTTTAGATTTTTATTAAAAAAAATTAAGAATCACTTTTAATGAGATCCACCTCTGATAAAAAACAAAAAAGACCACTCCAAAAAAATGAGACACCAAATCTCCCCGTTGGATTTGTTTTATAGTGAGGCTTGACCCCTTAATCATCTTCCACCAAAAGAAATCCCTCCACCAATTAAAAAACAACACCTTTTAATAATAATTTTCCCAAAAATGGTTCTTTGGTGTTATCAAGTGCCTCAAACCCAAGACTTCCATAAATTGAGGGATTTACCTTAAAATCAAATACAGACTAGGCTATTTATCACTTTGAATTTGTAAACTGCAAACATGATCAATGAGAAGATGCTTACACAAGGACAGGTTGTGGATGGAGTTTTCGTTGGTGTGGAGCTCAGTGAAAGAGGAGTTTTGGTGGTGAGATGGTATGGATTTAGAGATCTGATAAAAGGCCTTTGATTAGGTGGCAAGGAACAAAAAACTCTATGGCCTTCGAATCCTCATTAAGGCACATCTTCATTCAAAATTTCCAAGTTTCCAATACTTTGATGGTGGAAATACATCAAAACATCAAAAAATATGCCATGATGTAGGTATAAGGCTAAATGTTTTGCTATGAATGCCAAAAATAGCCATTATGTAATTTAAGTGATATGAAAAAATGCCATGCAATACACAAAAAGTTTTATGCAGTCTAAGCAGCCTTCAAAGGAGAATGATAACAAGTAGGAGATTATCAAAAAGATCTACCCAACCAATGCAATGCCAAAATGTCAATCACTAGTTTAGGTAGCTTTCAATGTTATTCAAAATAAATATTTAAACCTACCAATTAAAGGGTAAGGCTAGTTAGGTGTTCATTATCACTAGTGATGGGACAATCCACTAATCAATTAATAGTTACAACTACAAGGAGAGGCAAAGAAATCACAACTAAGAAAAAAAACTTATAACACCAAAAAGATAGTCAACATATAGTGTTTGGTAGCTTATAGCATCATGACTGGTAAAGCCAAAAAAATAGGATCCAATATCCAATGTCCAATTCCATGAATAAATATTTGGAAGCATTTTTACTTATTTTTTGTCCTGTGACTAGGAATAGAAGTAAGCAAACTTGAGGATGGGTGTGGTGATACAACTATTGGATATGTCATTTCCTAGAGAAACTAAGAATGGCTATGACATGATATGCTAGGATTTGTATTCAAAATTCAGAAATAGGGGCATGGAGGTGGCCAAAACGTGCTTTGGAGACACTAGATATTGTCATCTTAATGAAAGAGCCAATGTTGCAAACAATGTGAGATGATAAAACTTGAAGCAACATACACAATAGTTGTATAGTATGGTATGGCTAATAATTTCCAAAATTAGACCAAAAAAACTCTTAAACCATAAAATTTTGAATCTGATAAGTTGAATGCTTTGTATAAAAGTATGAAGCCCTCAATAAAATAAAAATGTTTGTATATAATTTTCAAATCTGATCTGATTAATAGATGAAATCCATGTAGAGGTGTTGAGCAATGGCTACAAGAGGGTGCTCGATACCATGTTGGTGTTCATATTGAACTCATAACCAGCAAGATATATCCTAAAAACCATTACCATAGAGTAGTCATCTCAGACATTATGCATAAACGAGTCTCTATATTATTTCCTCAAAATAATAGTACAAACATCCATAAATATCTCTCTCCACTAGTCTAATATAAGCATAAGAAGTACCTAATAAATAGGCATAATAGTTTATTTTTCACAACAAATAGTTTGTTATGTGAAACTAATATTATTTATTATAGAATTTTTACATGCATAAAATTAGTGTGCAACTATTCGATACATACCAACTAATTAACCAACTCCCAATAAAGAACTCATGAGTGAGTGTGAATGCTTACTCCAACAAATTCCTCTTTTAGGTTGTGTATGGCTTCCTATTACCATCTCACCTATCATCATTCATGTGAAGGTGATGACCTTTAACTTCCCTCTATCTTATAAGATCTCACTTAGTAGGCCATGGACTCACCGTATGAGAGCTATTGATTCTTCTACCTACCAATGCATTAAATTCCATCACATTAGATCCATCTATAGGATTTAGGGTGACACTAACCCTTGGAATTTTGAATAATTCCGAGACCATGGTGTCTTCAAGATTCCTACTCTTGAACCTTTGTCACGTGTTCCATTATGTGAGTCTCAATAATTTAAATTTATCATTAATTCCACTCGAGCTTACAACAGTCATCCTAAACTCATAGGGAATATTCCTCCTAACCTCTTAGATTCTAATGATGATGAACCTAATGAGATCAACCTAAAAATTAAAGTTTAGGATATCTCACCTCATCTCATCTCTCAAGTTCTTTCTTCTTTGTAGCCTCATTCTTGCAAACCTCCTTGCGATGATATTCTTGTTGTCTTGACTAAGAATCAACATTATATTCATCACACGTCATCAGATGACAAAGTCATCCCTACATACATCATTGATCTTCACACACCTGACTATGATGATGGTTATTCCTTAGATGATCCATTATTAGGTGGTATTGTTTAGGCTTTTGATGCTAAGATTATACATTATCATTCTTCTTTGCTTTAGTATTTTTGTGTATCTTCCCATAGTCCATCATTTATAGTTCCTAATTTTATTATTTTTCCTCTTTATCATAGGGTATATATAGTGTTGATACCTCCAATTTCTAATTAACCTTTAAGAGTATTCTCATGGATCATGTTATGACTAGGCCTTACCACTTTGTTAAGTACCTTGAATATTATATCTTGCTTATCCATGAGATGCGTGCGGCCCTTTTTTGGCCCTATTTATACCCTACCCTTCCCTCATTAGATATTTATATAGTTGATCCCATTTATTCTCCTACTATAGTTAAGCCCATTCTTACTCCTACTTTATTTGAGTATCTCCCTACTTTTGATTCCATTGCTCCTTCCATTACGCCTAGTCCCATTTCTTCCCCACCATCACCTTCTCTTGGTGATGGTTTGCTTCCTTTACCTCACATGGATTTGTTTCCCACAAAATGGGACAATGAGCCTTCCCAAGCTTCTTTCACTCCTATTACACCTCCTCCCATGAGTACTTATACTAAGCTTACTCATAGGTATATATGTTGATTCCATGACATTGATAACCATTATTCCATTCATTATCACAAGTTGCAACAATATATCGATACTTTACATCCTTTTACCTCTTAATCCTTAGAAAACGTCATACCTCCCACAAAGGTACTACCTAAGTATATGCCTAAATATGGAGAGGTGTATTATCTTTGGCACCAATATGGTACCCATCACAACGATCATTGTCACATCCTTCAGCAACACCTTAAAGATCACCTTATAACTATTCTTGCCCCTTCTTTTATTCTTCCCACATGTCATTATCTCAAGAAGGTTCCCCTTTCTTCCCCTATGGTTCCACCTCCTATGGTTCCATCCCCTCATATGGTACCTTTTTCAGCTCCTATTTCTCTACCCATTACTCCACCTGTAAACCTTCCCTCACCTTTGGATCCCTTTCCACCTGTGAATCCCTCACCTGTAGATCCTTCCCCACCAGTGATTCCTACATATCCCATAGAGTCCACTCCCATGCATTCTTATGAGAATTTATTGAATGATAGCAGTCATTATAATGATCCATCCATCATTCCTACATTTTCTATTAAGGAGATAGACATGAAGTATTTACTTATTTTTTACTGAAGATAGATGAGATATTAGCAATGTTTCACCTCCAACTTCAAAAAAATATATTAGATGTTTTGGATAATGTGTGTGGGAAAATCTATCTATATTTATGAACACATGTATGGTGTTATTTACATTTTCATTTGGATTGGATGTGTAATCCAATATTATCTTTATCTATTTGTTATATTATTTGACATTGTGTCAAAATTCTTACTTATCTTACATGGTGACTTGATTTTTGCACTCTATATTACTTATACTATCATTTATGTTTGCATATAGATGTCTTCTTTATCATTGCTTTCTTTTTCTCTTGAGTTTCTTTCTTAAAACTTCTCCTTTATTTTATCTTCATAATTGTTTTCTTTCTTATCTTTTTTCTTTCATGGCTAATTGTCATTGTGACATGGTTATACACACCTGGTTCCCTTTAGTCATTCCCTCTTTACCATGTGATTAACTAGTAAAAAATTAATCTCATTATAAACTCATTACATCGGTCTAGTTTGGGATCTCATTTTTCCTTTTATTCCCTATTCAAATCCTAAGCATATACATGGTTGAGACTTGAGATAACATGCTAGTTAATTATTAAGCCTAAGTGTTGTAGTCAATCTTGTCTTTGGTCACTTAGCTTCCTTTAGCCTAAGCTTATAGCTCATTTGTGTGTATCACTCTATCTCTAATGATTGGTCATTATAATTTTGTATGAAGGAGGAATCTTAAAAATATTTAAAAACATTCAAAATCCAAAATCATTTAACAAAAGGTAATGACACAAAAGGAATAAACATTAAAAAAATCTTGAAAGTCCAATCACACTAAAAGATGTGATTTAAAGCAAATCTGCTTCTTCTAGTTAAATCTAAAACTCCACAGTTGGCTTCATGATAGATATGAGGTCCATTGGGGTGTGGTAGGCCAGTAGATTGGAAAAGGAGAATAAAAAATCTTGTAGTGCTACCTACTTTCTCACATAATTACCCAATCTTTGTAGTAGACTGACTACTCTGTAAGGGGTCTTGAGGAATGGGGAACACATCATGGGAAGGTAGGTCCATTTTAATTTTCATTTACTAATCTAACTTCATGATTTGATCTTAGTAACACACTTATTTTCCTACATAGCTTTTTGTCCATAACAAACAAGTTTCCTTTGTACATTGATGGTCACTAGTCACTTAGTACCTTCTCATGTCCTTAGAATGCCTCCTATCTCCTAAGGTATTCTCATAATATGCCTAAGTTATGATTTTTACATTCCATTTTTCACTCTTGAAATTCCTCATATTTCCTCTTGATAAATATTATTTTGTTCATTGATCACTCCCTTATGGATTCCATTTGTGGGTTGCATTGTAAAACCATGGATAGGACTTAGTCTTCCTCATAAATTACCATAATTTGACATTCCTATTACCAAAATAACTTATTACTAGATATTCAAATTTATTACACCTCATTCATGTTCCCTTTGTGATTTGAAATGTAATACCATGGATAGGACTTAGAATTCCTCACAAAATTTTCCAATAATCCTAGTCATAATCAAAATTACATGTGTCAAATATGAGATAAGATGTGTTTGATTGTGAAGTTACACGTCATTTACATGCTTCCCAACTTGATTTATTATGTTTTATGCTTAATTCATTTTATATTTTTCTTTTATCTTCTTATTTTCCAATTGCATGTAAGAATCCAATCATTTCTTGAATTTTTCATACTTCCCAGCTTGAATTAGTGTGATAAATTTAAGACCAAATTTTGCCAATTTTGTTTTTCTCTTGTAATATCCAACATGCTTTAGTATGATTGATTGACTTAATTGATTTTTTTTTTATACCATTTTTTATTTCAAGTGTTTTCCACTTTATTACATTACTTTCATACTTCCCAACATGATTTAGTGTGATTTTGCTTATTTTAATTTGGTGCCAATTTTTGGTTTTAAAAAACTAACTTTTTACCATCTTGATTTACCAACCTTTTATTTCTTTATACTTAGTAATTTTATAGTGTTTAGTACATTTTTTATTGATTATATTTTACCAATTCCTTTTTGCCTATTTATTTTTAACCATGCATGTGTTTTACATAATGTTATAAAAAACCACAACTCATATATTTCCCATAGCATACAAAAAAAATAACTAAATACATGTGCTAGAAATAAATATATCTAGGAATCTACAACCACAACCATAATTCAAACATATATAATCAATAATCCAAATCCCAAAATGAGACATATATATATATATATATATATATATATATATATATATATATATATATATATATATATATATATCATGAGTTTTAAGATAAAAATATAACCATATACAAAGCTCCATCTCTATGGTTGGGCCACATCCTACCCATCTCATGGCCTAGCAACGCTACCCATAGATGCCTCGGTCTAACTCCTCTGAATATAATATCGTAAAGAGGTTATTCAACATCTCAATCTAGATACCTACCCCTGTAGATGAGCCACTTAAGCCAACACTTGTGCCAACTTAGCCAGTGGCATTAGATGTGTGTCTCTCTCCTATTCCTATACCTATGTCATATGGGTCAGGATTGTTACATGTGTCACTCTTTCCTAGGTGTGTACATGTCCCATCTATGGCATGTTAGCAACATACATAGTTATATCCTTATCCAGGGCTTACCATACCCATGCCTCTCCTACACTCACCTTTATCAGTGGCTGCATCCCCTCTCTATGCATTCATAACTACCTTATGGACTCTCTAATTAATCTAAACTAGATTACTTGAGTTGGGGTAGATGGAACCCTAGGATCCTCAAGTGTAGTAGGGTCATATGGCATTAGCACCTCATCTAGGATATCATTGAGTGCTCCCCTCACTAGGGATCCCTATTTCATATCATAATCCTCTTCCACACATAAAAAAACCAAACTAGATAGATATTATATCACTGATATATCTCTAAATCTATCTATCTTTAGTCTATATCAAATAAACTTAAGTAAAAAAATTAACCATATTTTATTACCTATCTATGTCAACCACTATTGTCTTGCCATCTACATGCCTATCAAGTATGGTCTTCCCATCAATACATCCTCTAAGAAACTCATCTATAGCTCTCTCCCTAAAATTAAATCTTAGTGTCATCACTCATACCCATCTCAGGATATGCTTGAGTGGTCTCTCTATAGCCCATCTCTAACCTAGCCTACCTAATGGGTCATTTGAGATGTCTAATGTCTCTGCTCTCTCCTTCTCCTACTTCCTCCATCAATATCATGTCCATAGTAATCATTTTTCCTCTTATTGTAGAGTTGGTGGTGGAACCTCTAATACTCCTACCTCCACATCCATCTCCTCCCACTCTATTACCCATCATGCCTAACCTATCCACACTCTCTCACACCATGGCCTAAGCACTAACAACTAGTGGCCCTAATCCTCCTCTTCCCCATAGATCTCTCACATATTGGGCCCAAAATATGGCCACCACTCTCGATACCACTAGGTGAGGCAATCCCATCTTCCATGGTACATGTACCACTAAATTCAGTTCCATCTACTAGGTATAGTGCCCTATCACCTCTATCTATGCCAAAGCTAGTGCCACTGTCTCCCAACTAAGCCATATCATAGTGATGTGCTCATATTACTACGATACAATATTTTCTTATCTCACCATTTATAGTGTTAGCACATGGGGCACATCCCATGCTACTTGGTCCTATCTCCATCTTTGAATCTGAGGTAACCTATCATCAACCACATGGGGTAACCCAACTGATTGATACATGGGGAACCTCTCATATATCCATGATGTCACTAATATAATAGATCTGATTAAATTATTCCCTCTGGATAAAACTCCATACATGTCATGTATGATTTGTACCTAGATGACAGATCCCAAGTCATATAACACCCTCTGCTCTAATATCATATAGCTCAAGGCTATCACAAATAATGGTACCTTACCATCCAACTTATGGCACATCACCTGTGCTATCATAAATCCTATCATAGCCTTTTGGATATCCAGAATCTACAATGTATATACATAAAACATGCTCACTTTCAATCTAAGGTGTATCATCTTTAAGCCCATCACCCATATAGATAGGGCTTTCCTCTCCTCATCATGATCGGGTACCCCCATGACAATGGGTATACCTACTATGGGTAGTCCTATGATGACATACATATTTTATAATGTGATACCCACCTCTATGTTATCCTCTTCCACCTCCCACCTTAAGGTGTTAGTCAATCATTCCTAGGCTCCAAGTACATGACTAGCAAATCTAAACTAAGTGGTATCCTACACACATCTACTATGTGTCTTAGGCCTAATGAGATCAATCTAGTTCTATCCTCTATAGACAATAAATCTAATAATTTTGAGATCCATGATGCATCCACTAACTACCAATATCTAAGATGTCCCTTCAACCATAAAACAATAAAAGATGTATTAGATCCTTCATGTCATGTATAATTAAAATACATAATTTTAAAATTTTAATTAAAAATAAGCCTAATTTTCTTTAATTTATTCATTTTTAATCAATTTAACCTATTTTTAGCCTACTCAGCCCTTCTAGCCCATAGCCAATGATTACGGGCCTTTCTAGCACTCTTTTGGCCTTTTACACATATTTTTGTACTATTTTGGTCCCTTGGTCAAACACTAGTTTGACCAAAATTTCCTTATTTTGACCTAGTTGACTTCACAAACTAAGTCAACCCCTCTATCTTTCCCTTTATCACAGTGACTTTTTATACTATGTTGGCAATAATGTTCTAGGTCAGCAGTCTAGAAAATAAACTACGTCAACACATACCTACTAGGTCGATAATATGTATTTTACCAAGTTTTGGCCTACTAGGTCAACTGGGTGGACCTAGTTGTTTTCACCTATCAATCCCTTACATTTTGTGAAATAAATGTCATCTATTAGTTATTTCCCCAAACCCTTCAAGCCCATTTATTTAAATGGTTTTTACTAACCTTAGCATCTATTTTGCATTCATTTTGATTCTAGAAATGTGTTAAATTAAAAATTTCTAAAATACACTTAAACTCATTAAAATATTCAAAAACTAGCTTGAGATTCTTAGTTGCCTACTTGTAGTACACCCGTTCCCACTGTTGGGGGTCCCTCTCAGCTAGCCTGTCATCTCCTTGCCATCCTAGCTTGTTTGGTCTTTTAGAGCTCTTTTTCTCTCCTTCACAAGTCAAAAGTATCAAATGACTTCCCTTTGACCTTATTTAAACTTACTTTTTAAAATATTAATCTTTTAAATATATTTAATTAGATTCCTTATTTTACCTATGTATTTATTTCTACTAATCCAGTTTTTGAACCATAAAATGTTATGGAATCATGATGAAATGGATAATCTTTTCCATTACTATATACTTATCTTCCATTTTTTAAAATTTTTGGCTATTTTTTGCATTAATTTTTATAGGTTTTCCTATTATTTTTCACATTGGACACCTCAATTCTCTTGTAGTCTACTTCTTTATCTCTTGCACTAATATAAGTAAAGGGGTGCATTTTTAAATTTTATCCTTTCATTTATCTTATTTACTACTTACTGCACTTGACTTAGCATCAACATTGTGTTATCATGTTCTACTCCTGAAGCACCATCTTATGTTGAACTCACATGACACATGATGAGATTTGAGTAGGGCATATGTATACATAATATTTTCAAAATTTTATCTATTACCAAAACTTTGTATGTTGCAATAACATGTTGAGTCTCAATCTCTCTAACTACACACCATAAGGGGTGCACCAGGAAAGGGGTGGGCAGATCATTAGTGCTTTACAATATTTTTATCCCTTTTGTAACTTGTTATCTACACACATGTCTCCTAAAAACATTATCCCTAAGCTTATTCTTCTCTATTGTACCCTCTCTAGTCATTTTCAATATTTTATCCTCCTATTCCTCACATTAACCCCCTTTTTGTCATTTAGCTATATTAGGTCGACTGGGTTGACCCTATATAGTTTTGGGTAATTTTCACTTAGGAACTAGTTTGGCCTTTGGCTAACCTAGCTCATGACCTAGTGATTAATTATCCAATATTATGCTATGTTGACTAGGTTGACCCTATTGGCCAAGATTTTTGAAAGGGTTTGGGGTCAAATCCACCTATATATACAATTTTATTTCACCATTATTGAGAGAAGAGATGAAGAATTAAGATATATTATGCATCTACTTATTAACCATTCTACTTGAAGATCAAAATTAGGGTTTCATACTTTCTTTGGAGATACAGATATTGTCTTGTGGAGAAGCCTTTTTGATACATTGATAGGTTGTGTATCCTAGAGATGATTTATCCTTGTCATCCTTATATACCACAATAACCTCTTGTGAAGAACCTTGGCCAAGGGAGAGATTGAGGCTTAGTGGGTTCATCTTCAAAGGTAAGTATTCCTAACTTTGTTCCTCCTTTATAAGAGTAGATAAATATGCATTTTTACTTCTCTTCCATATATTAGGATTTTCTATACATTGATATGAGTATATGTATTCTATGCATGTTTACTTTTATTGTTTCTAATCTCTACTTTTTACCATAAGCTTCGATGAGCACTAGATTAGATTTTATTTACTTTTTGTTAGTTTAGTGAGATATCAAAATAAATTACTCCCTTAGGTTTATTGTGTGATTGTGATTTATTGGAGGCTTTGGAACCCTCCCTATCATGGTTTATTATGGTAAGATATCCCCTAATCAAGTCTAGTGGACCCCCATATTGGTCATGTTCCCATTTAACAAATGTGTCCCCAATTGAAAGTGTATGATATGATCTATCTTCTCTAGGTTAGGATTGATTTATAGACATGATGCATTTTTTATTGCATACACCATCTTCCTTAGAAGAAAGAAAACTTTATCATGAGCCTCAACCAATAGAAGTTCATACCATTGAAACTATTTGTCCTTCTTCCAAACCTTTCATAGAGTTCCTTTAGGAAGACATGATCAATGATGAAATTATCTTTCATGCCAATGATCTACCTCGCTTTATCAAAATAGATATAAATACCACCTTGATTCATAAAGTATTAATAGATGAAGGGTTAAGAATCAATGTGACATACCTTTGGATCAAACAACTTGGATATAACAAAGATCATCTCAAGCAAACTAATTTAATATTTTTTGGATTCAACAAGACCAATCAAAAGTCACTTGGTTGTATTTGGATCCCTCTTACTATTGGACCCAAAAATATATGTACTGATATTATATTTATTGATTTACCATTATCTTATAATATACTCCTAGGACACCCATTGACTCATTGTATGAGGTTTATTATCTCTTTTAATAGCCAATGTATCAAGTTTATTTATAATGGAAAATAGTATAAACATGAGGCTAATCTTAACCCATGGAGTATTCAGTTTCCCAATCCTAAATATCCATATTGGATTCCCACTATTACAAAAATTAATAGTTCACCTTTACCTAAATTTATTAATATGAATCTAGACTTGCAGGTCACTCTTGTTGATTCTAACGATGATGAAGCAAATGATTTAAAAAACACATGCAATACTACCAAGATACCTCATTACAATTTGGAGTGGCTTCCTCCTTCCTTGTTAGCTCATGATCATGCCATCCATTTTATATATGATATCACCTATTTCCATCCTCTATGTAATGTACATCAAGCATTTTATACTAAAGATAATTTCACTTGTAATGACTGTGAAGTGGCTAAGCTATTTCAAGATCCTTTAGCCATGTCACCTCATAAATTTAGTGATCTAGGCATCTCACCTTCAAATTTTCATTTAGATAACTAAAAATGTATTATTTATCCCACCTATTATTGTAACTACATATGGCCCAAGCTCAATCATGAGCCTTGGATGTTCAACATTATCAGAAAACCCTAGCAAAAATGCATGCTTTTAACTGTGATGTTCATATAATTTCCATGAATATTGAGTTAGAAACTAAATGTTGGAAGAAAAATCACTAAGATCAGGGGTGATTTAGTTTTAAAAACTTTCTTTCAATTATACTTTACTATTATTTCAACCATGAAAGCAATATAGTGATATAACAATGCATAAAGAATCATTCACATGAGCATGAAATAATAAAACACATATATGAGTGGGAAACCATCAAGGGAAATAAAACCCACTATGATATTTGAAAATGGAATAATTTACTATTAAATAAAATATCAAATTATATTGATCACCAACTCAAATTGGAGCACCAAACCCAATAAAGTCAAGCACCTACTTGACTAGGCTTTAACAAGCACCTACTTGTAAGGAAGCACTAACTCCTTAAGTGACTCAGCACCAATTCAACCACCTCATGAATTTTTAACAAATTCACACCTTTGATATTTTTTTAATGGTCTATAACTCATTTTAATACCTCCTTATTCTTAATAATGCAATATTTTACTCACTTGTTTTGCATACTATACATAGGCCTAAATTGCCTTGTATATATACTATTCTCATGGTCACACACCACTTGGTCAAACACATACATTAAACCTCATAAGTAAGACACAAAATAGGTCTTAAGACATATTATTAACATGGTTAAATCACAATTTGAACCCCTTTTGGTCTGCCATAACTGAATTAGGCCTTACTCTTCCTTTAGGTCTCATGAAGGCCTAATTGCATTAGGTATATCCTCTTAGCACTAAAACTTGATATTATTGGGCCCAAATGGCCTTATCCAACAATTAAAAATAAATAAATCAATTATAAAATGAAATTTATTGACCTCTTCCATGATTTATTATAATTGTATCCTTAATTCATACCATGAAAGCTCCTTTAAGACAAACTACCCTATTAGGCTTGCGTACCTCAAAAGTCTATCTTATAATAATGAATCTTAAACACCCTTAAGCTACTAAATTATGACATATGAAAAATGTAAAAATATTATCCATGAACTTAGGTTCATAACCAAATTCTTGGGACACCTTCAATTGGGAGATAAAGGCTTAAGAACATCTCTATAACTCACTCACTTAGAATTGCCAATTCATCTTAAAAACCAATCATGATGAATTAGATATCCAATGCCTGTGTAGAGATTTTTAATGACTCATAATTCATAAAAATGTTAATATGATATATAAATAACATACTAAAATATAAAATTAATATGGTTTAATGGAAAATATTGGTCTTATAGACCAATTTTTTGACCTTATATCTCACAGTCCTATATGAACCAGATAGGCCATTTTGTGAGCAATTTTTTCACCACATACATTAAACCTAAAAAATTATCAAAGCATTATATTGAATTATAATTCATAAATAAACTATTTATGTGCTTTATTTCATCAATATATCTTGCACAAATCCTTAAATATATCTTTTCATCTCTACCTAGATTTTGCACTATTCACACCATTAGGTCTATCTACGACTGGGTTACTTAGATGACCAAATTAGAACACTTGAAGGATATAAAATATCCATAAATCATCATAGACATGAAAAATTAGTCTCTATCTTATTCTACCATCCATTTTATTTTATTTTCCAATTCAAATTTTGAGAGCTATAATAACTTCTTGATAAATAGGCCTGTATCTATACATTTTATCTCTCATCTAACTAACCACCACCACCTAGAGGTACCTGGGAGAGTTGAATACATTATATAATATACTATATATAAATTTGAATTCATCCTAAGATATTTTGAAAAAAATATTTCATTTTGGGTCCTTATTAGGGTTTTAGGGAGGTTAAACATAGGTTTTGGTGTTAATGATTGTTCATAAAGGACTGCCACTTGAATTAAAAATTAATTCCTAGATATACTAGATAGTAATCTTCAAAAATTGTGACTCAAGCACTTTTCATGCTCACATGTGCATAATTTCCTTGAAATATGATCTTCATACCTCATTAGGCTAGGCAGGGTCTAAGAGTGGTCTAGGTGTAGACTTGAAGTGAAGGTCCTACCCATATATGTTTACCCTAAAACTCTCATGAATTATTCTATACCTTAATTACATGATAAAATAGTGACATAAAACATTTGAATGCATGTGTTCATTCATTTTTCCATGTGCATACTTATTTATGTCATGACTAGGCTTAGTACCTTCCATGCAGACATAAGACATTTGTTGCCTTCAAATTATCTCTTATTATTTCTCTCATGACCACCACACTCTATCATGACAATAGTATTCCATTCACCTTTTCACATCACACACTGCCAACTATCCTTAATCACCTTTGACATCAACCTTCACAAGATGTACCTTTGACATCAATGATAATACTCAATAATCTCCCTCCTTGTCATTGATGGCAACCACTCTCAAAAACTTATCTCAACAGGTTATTTATCCCCTATTATAAAATTTCTCCCCCTTTGACATTAATGACAAATAAGTACCTTCAACTCCTTAGATCACATCTCTCATAACCATAAACTCAACACATAGTATTTTGAGTCTATGAAACATCATACAAACATGTTCCCCCTATCTCCATGCATACCTTCTCAGCACTAATCACCTAATCTTAGAGATAATGAACCACCTAATTATCCCCCCTAAGCACTTGAATTCCTTAATGACTGCTAGGGGTAAGAATTACACCTAGTTCTTGTCTTAGATGTTCAAATGTTGTCTTTGGAATTGGCTTGGTTAGAATATATGTAATCTGATCCTTAGTAGATACATACTCAAGTTTGACATTTTATTCACTTACCTATTCTCTTAATAAATGATACCTACTAGGAATGTGATTAGTCCTTGAGTGCATAACTAGGATCTTTGATACACTTATATCATTTGTATTGTCACAAAAGATAGGACTAGGACTATCAGACTCCACTTTATAATCCTTTAAAGTTTGCCTCATCCATAAGAATTTAGTGCAACATGAAGTTGTTGTAATTTACTAAACCTCATAAGTATAAAATTTCACTGATGTTATTCTTTTTTATCCATGATACAAGGCACTCTCCTAAGAAGAAAGCTCCTCCACTAGAGCTCTTCCTATCATATAGACTTCCTACCTAGTCTGCATCTGTATAGGATGTCAAGTTAAAATCATTTCTCCTTGGATACCACAACCAAAAATCCATAGTCCCCTTGAGATACTTAAGTATCCTTTTGAATCCTTACAAATGATTTTTTTTGGGTCTACTTGAAATCTTCCCACAAAGCCTACTGCTTGCATGATATCAGGTCTAGAGGCATCAGTGTATAACAAACTTCCAATCATTGACCTATATGATGTATGATTGACCTTTGGAGATTCATCCTCCTTGCTTAACTTAAACCCTATGATAATATGTGTGCTAACTACCTTGCAATATTACATCTAAAATTTCTTCAACATCTCTCTTATGTAATTAACATGTGAAATGAATATCACTTTTTTTTGTTGAATGATTTGTAACCCAATTAAGAATGATAGTTATCCTAGCATGGACATCAAAAAATCCTTCTTCATCACATATGTAAAGGCCTTAGTCATATTCTCATTATTTCCACCAAATATGATATCATCCACATAGATAACCTCTATCAATTGATGATTATTTTGTGTCTTTATGTATAGATTACTATCTATAAATCCTCTCTTGAATCCTTTTTCCAATAGGTACCTATCCATTCTAGCGTACCAAACTCTAATATCTTGATTTAAACCATAAAGATCCTTTTTCAATCTACATACATAGTCCTTATTACCTGATAATGAGAAACCCTCAAGTTGCTCTATGTACACCTCCTCTTCCAAGTTCCCATTCAGAAAAGCTGATTTGACATCCATATGGTATGCCTTGAACCCTTTGAATCTAACATAAACTAGAAATAATATGATAGCCTCCAATCTTGATACTATAAAAAAGGTCTCCTTAAAATCTACTCCTTCTACTTATGCATACCCATTGCATACCAATGTAGCCTTATTCCTAATGACTTCTTCATCTGCATTCAACTTGTTCCTAAACACCCATTTTGTGCCAATGACATTCATGTATTTAGTCCTAGGAACTAGTTCCCAAGTCTCATTATTTTCTATTTGGTCTAATTCTTCATTCATAGCAGCTATCCAAAACTTGTCTTTAATTTATTGTAAAAGGTTCTTCTGTTCAATATTAGATAAAATAGAAACATTCTCTTAATTTAGGTTACTTACCAGTTCCCTCCTTGTTTGCATACCTGTATCCTTGTTACCAATGATTTTTGATTCAAGATTGTCTCTTTAAATCTATCTTGAGGGACCTTTAAATCTTGTATTTCCTTAATTTCTTATTCTTCCTCATCTATCTCTATTTTTTCTTCTTCATTATTAAATTCCAAATTCTCGGATGCATCCTTTGACTGAGAGTGTGACTTCTTAAAACTTATCTCATCAATATTCACATTGGTGATTTCCACTATCTTTTTCAACCTCTTATTATAATATCTATAGCCTAAGCTTATTGATGAGTATCCGAAGAATATTCCTTCATTAGACCTAGAATCAAACTTACCTAACTCTTCCTCATCTCTTTTGATGAAGCATTTTCTTCCAAACACTCTAAAGTGTTCCACTTTTGTAGGTTTGCCTTTTCATAGTTTATAAGGGGTTTTATTACCATTAATTTTTATCTATCCTATATTCAAAATGTAGACTATAGTGCTTATTGCCTTTCTCTATTATCCATCAGATAATATTAATTCATTTAGCATAGTACTTACCATTTCTTGAACTATCCTATTCTTTCTTTCCACTACCTCATTCTGTTGAGGTGTCTTAGTTACCGAGAACTATCTCCTTATCCCATCAACCTCATAAAATTCATCACACTCATTGGACCAAAACTATCATCTTTCATCAAATATTAATAATTTGATCTTTCCATTCTTTTCATTCTCAACTAGAGCCTTGAATGACTTGAACTTATCAAGAGATTTTGAATTTTCTTTCAAGAATGCTACCCAAGTCATTCTTGTGTAGTCATATATGAGTAACATGAAATAGATATCTCCTTGAATACTTTGGATTATTTTAGGTCCATAGAGATCAGTGTGTATTAACTATAAATTTCTTATAGTAGAATACTCTTTATATTTGAACCTCTTTATATTATGCTTACCATCTTGAAATGCCTTGCAAAGTCTGTTTGTAGGTTTTGTTATTTTAGGCATATTCTTCATAGACTTCTTAGAGCTTATTTTGACCAAATTATCAAAGTTTATGTGACCCAACCTTATTTTCCATAGCCAACATTCATTCATATTTCTCATAGATTATCTCTCCTTAATCTCATTCAAGACATACAGATTATTCTTCATCTTCTTAGCATTGGCAATTAGCCTTCTTGATTTGGATTTCCTTATATCACACCTTCTATCATGAAATCTTAGAGTGTGTCCTTAGTTACACATTACTTACACTAAACAATTTATGTTTTAATCCTTTCACATATAACCCATTCTATGTCTTGGTCTTCCCATTGTATACACCTATAAGGAATGAAGACACTAATGTTTCCCCAAATAATTTAAGTCCCATGATGCCTTCATTTCATATGTTGCTATTATTTAAGGCCTCTCATAGGAGCAGATTAAGAGTCTAAATATAATATAACATGAAATTCTATAAGGTCTGATGTTTATAAGAGCATGGATTTATTATTTTAAAATGCATCTTAGATCCCAAATATGGTGAGAAAGGGTATTATATATAAGGCACCCAAATTAGAAGGTTAGATCTACATGCTTCCAAACAAGTAAGCACTACTTAGAATCTTAACATTCATTCTTTGGGAATAATTATAAATATAGGGATGGATAAGGACAAGTATACTAGGATTAAATTGAGTTTTTTAATGTGTTTAAGGGATAATATAAAAACAACGTAAGGAACAATGACATGCGTACATTTAAAAACTATAGTTTACTAATGAAAATAAAAACATAATTTCCTATCACCAACATAATATTATTTATTCACATGAAATTTAGTAATACTCTTAAGTTCATAATTGCTTAACCAAGTCTATAAAAAATATGATATACTCCATATCTACCTTTTTAATTTACATTAATTTCCTTTATTAAAAAGAATGGTCTTACTACACCCATAAGAAAGTGTAGGGTAACCATAATGTGGGAAAGTATACTATGTTACCATAAACTAATCCTAGTATAATCATACACAACTCTCAGGGTGGATATGGAATCTAGTTTGGTCTTATCCTACTAAGTTATTCTTCCAAGAGTATGAATATAGATTTATGACCTACCTCAATACAAAATGTCCTTATAAATACCTGCATGTATGTTGAGACATCTACATAGGAATGTATACTGAGATATTGGAATTGAGTTGGCATAACTGAAAAGGGCATAATAATTTAAATATAAATCTAGCCTTAAGCATACTCATAAATAGGTAAAACTATATCATGTCTCTTATTTTTAAATCTCATTAAAATATTGGTGGCTAAGCATGATAGTCTTAAGCATACTTATGTAATCATACAACCAAGAAACATAAATGACATCATCCTAATAATAATGATTAAAAAATGAAATGTTAAAGGCGCAAAACTAGTACTAGTAATCAAAATAAGGAAATATATAGCCAACTGAGACATTATGAATGTACAACAACCTTGTCGAATAAAATGATAATAGTAATTAAATTTGAACAAGTATAAAATACAATGACGGTTGAAAACCTTATTTTCATTACAACTAAAAGAATCCAATAACATAATAAATTTTATACAATGTAATATTCTTATGGTAGGCATAATTTTAAGAAATCTAACTCAACTTAGAAACAATTTATTCCCAAGATAACAAGGAACCCAAAACAATTTAGTACCTACATCCTAAAATGTTATAAAAGTAAATTATAAAAGATGACATGTTTTTCCCTTTCAAAGCCACATTATAGTATTTAAATAAATTATAATAAATTAATCTATAAAATAATTTAGTATGGGCATAATAATTACATTAAACCTCTCCTAAGTATGAATAGATAGATAAATAATATCCTGCTAACTCAAACATACATTCCATAAACCCTATTATACTTAGGGAAGAATTTTTTGCCAATGGCCTAAAAGAGCATGAATAACTCAACTTCATGTTAAAAACTAATAGAACTAGGACTTGATATTCATAGGTCTAATTACTCAAAACAACTTATTGTACAATGAATAATCGAGATACTCTTTAAAACTAACATAATATTAGAATCAAAGTGAGATGTATTGAAACAAGAATAAACACACACCACATATCCTAAATATGCAATCAATCATAAATTTGAATCTAACTTAATTTTACTAATCAATTGATTTAAATTAAGGCTCTAGAATGATAACACACAAGATTGGGATTATAAATTAAAAAATGTAAAACATAATTATATTCATTTTGTTGAAGAAACACACACAATTCAAACAACTATATGAATATTAATTTTCCCAAATCTAACACTAACCTCTTTCTTATTAGCAAAATAATTATTGTAACAATATAATAACAAAACTTTTTGTTTAACAATTCAACTTACAAATGACAATATCAACCGTCATAAAATTATATTCCAAATTTGATAGAATAAGTTTATTCATGATGATTCAACTTCTTTTTTAAATGGGTAGATACTTTTACCAATTACTAAAACATTTAAAATATTCAGATCGATACCAGTTAACAATCAAACACATAATTATACCTAACAAATCATATAAATTTAAAACCCAAGACAAGATCAAGATTATGCTTTAACCTTACCCACTAATCCACCTTCTTAAAAATACTTACAAAACACAATATATTAAACATATTTTCCTTTACATAAATGTAAGCACTACATTAACAATATTAACAAATTTGGAAAGATTTTTCTTCACTACATTGAATTAATTTACAACCATTCAAAATATTTACTATCACCAAGAGATCAACATATACATTAAGAACATAAACTTAGTGATTATGGCCTATTGTAAAACTCATAAAATTTCACTACTAAAGTGGTCACAACATAAAAAACATTAGTTACAACTAAAATGTGCAAACAAATGTATACTAATGAGTTAGGAAATAATTTCTTATAAAAAATATAATCATGCACATCTTGAATTTATTATTCTCTATCACAAGATTATAATAGTTAACAAACAACTAACCATGCATTCTTTATTATACATGCACAATCACAAATAATGGGAATTAGTATAACATTTGACAAAATAGAATCCTTACACTAACACTCTTCAAAGTTACTATAATGATATAGTTAAAAGTTAAGTTATTATTCTAAATAAGAAATAAATTACAAGCCAAACATGTATTTAGAAAAATAAATACAAGACATTCTATTGAACATATAACTTTGTTGTCAATTATACCCATACTCAACCCACTATACCCTAGGCCACATAAATTTAAAAATAAACATAAATCCTACAAATCTACCCTAGGCCATGGTTTTCAAAACCCATAAACATTCACACCCCTTTGCCCTAGGATGTTGGTAAAAGGATAGATAATTAAATTTCATGCACTCTATTTTAATTGAAGGTAAGTAGTTTCCAACTTAGATCCATGCATTGGTGCCTTATCCATGGTTGTTGGATAGGCATAAATACATACATTTTGGCCCAAAACATGACCAAGTTAAGATCTCTTGATACTTTTCAACCTTAAACCATAGAGTAAACAAGCACAAAAAATCTAAATATATACCCCTACCCTAGCCATGGCATGATCTTGTATGGGTATGCTAATCATACCCATATGGGTCTATTCCTAACTTAGGGTTAAACCAAATGCTTAAAATAGAAGATAAGATTTAAAAAACAAAATAATTCTAAGGAAAAGGAATATCATGCCTATAAATGAGTGGGTTTTTGTGTTGTATTCCTCTTTTCATTAAGTCAAACTGCCCAAAAGCAGTTTCAACTCCTCTAGATCTTTCTTAACTTTCATGGCCATCATAAACTCTTCTCTTATTCTCCATGGAAAATTTCCTAGTTGACCACCTTGACCCATGAAACTAAAAATGTGAGTTACAATCTCATCATACCCTCACATGCATCCATATAATAATGTATTGGCTTGATTTTGTAAAAGAAATAATGATTTAGCCCTAGCCTCAGAACATCCAAAAGCATAATAATTTTACATTATTTTATTCATAATATGTTTTCAAAAATAATAATTTTGCCTCCTTATGGTCCCAAAGACCCAACATAATTATCCTTGCAAAATATCTTAATCGTGTCTTAATAAAAATTGAAAATTTCCAACAATTCAAATTAACCAATCTTGACTACAAGACCAAAGCATGATTTAATCATGTCATAAAGATTAGATTAATCATGTTTTAATTTAAATAGATAAAACATAGTATGTGGTTCATTGGTAGGGAAAATTTTTCAATTTTGACATTATAAAAATATAACCACTTATTTCTTAAATTCATGATCCACCTCTTAAGAAATAATGAATGAAACCAAAGATGTGTTCAATGGCCATGATGATCACAAGGTGTGTTTTACACATATAATAATTTTGTAGTTTGATTTAGCAAAGATATTTTATCCAAGGCTTTTAAAACAACTAACAAGGGCACAATTGGCCTAGTTCCAATGATGGTCCTCAACACTCAAAATATTACAACTGGCTTGATAATTTTGATGTCTCAAAAAAAATAATGCAAAAATAATATAAATACTAGAGTGATCTTATCTCGATTTAATTCACTAATAAATTGATCAATTATATTTACCATAAAGCTACCCAAACTATTGGAATAAAATAATATCTCAACATATTTAATCATATAATAACCATAGAAACATGGATCAAGGGATGTTTCACAACTAAAAATACCACATGCAATAATTAGATAATTAGCCACATAGTAAAAATATCATATAATCACTTTGAGTACAGGATATGATTATTATATCCATGATCCCCACTTCTTGACCTCATATTAGGGTCAAATCTATTCTTGAAATAATTTTAACTATCACAAATGAGGAATAAAACTTACCAATTTTGAAAGCACAATCAGCTACATGTCAATGATGACCACATAAAAAAAGAAAAGAGAGGAGTTTTATTTACTAGAACATCATGACAAAACTAAGTACACAACTCAGGCATTGTTAATAGTCAAATCAATCACTGTAGTAACTAAAATAGTCATGAAATTATTTTTAAATAATAGACAATGGGGTATGAAGAACTATAGACAACATACTCTTTAACCCAATGTTCAAATGTTGATTGTTCTCGTTGGGAGAACTTGAAAAAGTGGTAGTGGGTTATCTAGATGTAGAAGATAAACTAAAATATTCACATTGATTAAATCCTTCAATGCATCCATATCATCCTTCAACTAAAACTTCAATGCCTCAAGATCATCTTTCTTCACCATGCTTTGCATATTTGATTGTATGTCTTACACATTATACTCAAGTTGGATTATTTTTTATATGTTGCTAAAAATACAATAACTCTTACTTACGAATCCATATATTATTTGTTAGAATTTTCACCCTTTACTCAAACTCTAGTTTGTGATCCTACCATAACAAGGCAAAACACTAATGATCTTAATTATTATCTTTGACCAAACATTTTTTCAAAGATGTTAGCCTTTAATAAAAAAAATATAAATAACAAACCCCAAATAAGTCTTTATAAGATTTTATAAAATGTAAATAAATTATAAAAATTCCTCAAAATGTGTCATATAGAGTGAAATTATGAAAAACCTTAAATTGGTAATAACTCACACAAATATTTTATTTTTTCTATTGAGATGTCCTAGAATAATCTTGAAAGTATAGTACAAAATTTATGGATAAATTATCTATGGATTTAAAGATATAATTGATTATCTAAAATTAGGGTTTCACCTACTCAATGGCTTAAATTATAGCTCTATTATGATATTAGGTGTGTATATTTCACTAACACCTCAAGGTTTTGGTGTAATAGTTCAATACATTTAGTATCATAGCCTCAACCTGGGTTCATGTAATGGAGTAGGTGGCTATGGTAGCATTGCATTATTCATATCGGGCTCATACATGTGGGGGATCTTGTGATGAATAATTATCATTGATGTCATGGATGTGTCTAGGTGAGTGGATGAAGTGTTTTGATAGTCTAAATGTCAATGAAAAAGTAAGCAGTGTGCTTATACTAGTATGATTGAAGTAGGCTTGGTTGATATTTAGTTTTGACATGATTAGGGATGTGTATAATGTATTGATCATATGATAAGGGTATTATTAGAGGTCAAGGATGAATGGAGAGATTGTGGAGGTGCATGGTATTCATCTAGTTCTTCATTATGTTCATCTTGGCATAGTTGGTTCAGAGGCAAAAAAAATTGAGTAGACAATTTGATGACATCACTGTTACCATGTATGGATGAGTCAAGGGGATTTGGTCATATGGGTGTTATCACATTAGTCCCAAGTTGTTTTGGTTTAAATTTTATGTCATGAAGTTAATCATACCTAAAGATATGTGGGTGCAACGTTGGCCTCTCAAATAGAAGTTGACTAAGTTCCTATACTTAGCCAGACCATCACTGCACATCATGTAGATATGTATGAACCAAAAAGTTTGTGAGTTAATTTTAAGTACATAGAAAGTAATTTTTTTTATCAAAGGTTTACATGGAGATGTTTTATATAGTTCCAAAAATCTACCCTAAAAATTTGGAGTCTTGAAGTGATTTTTAGCTCAAGTTATAAAGCTTCAAAGTTTCTCTAGCAGACTATGATGGGCCAGAGACCCTCAATTTTAATCACATTGAAGTCTGAGGTCATTGGGTTAGAAGATCCAATGGTGAGATATTAATGGTACATGTTGAGATCAATGGCATGCATTAAGTCAACATGTCAAAGGTTACACATGCTGGTGATAAGTGTCACAAGCTTGCTAGTCTGACAAAAGATCAATGGTGATCAGTGGTTTGTACTGACAAAGGTCAATAGTGTAGGATAAGTCAAAGAGTCAAAAATGCATTCAAGACTAACAAGTGGCATAAGTTAAAAGGTCTATTAGTAAATTGCTCAGAAAGAATATAATGGCGATAAGTATCATAATGTTAGGAGTTCTAAGCAAGATCTAATGGTGAGCATTGCATGATAAAGACTTGGCTGATATGTAGAGATTGATAGTACATATTTGGTCAATATTGCAAGGGTGCATGAGATGAGGTCAACATGTTTTAGGTCTAATGTTTGGAAAGTAGAGAACTATGTGTTAAATTTTAAGATACTTATGAAGAAGATTGACAGTGAAAGTTGAGTGAGTTGAGCGGAGAGCACGAGATGTGTTCTAAGTGATCGAGGTTTAACTGTGACCATTTGGATTTAAATATTTGAATTTAATGAAGGAAAGATCAGTGTTTGGTTTTTGAGCCATAACTTTTGATCTATGCAAAATTTGATCTTATAGTAAAAATAAAAGTTGTAGAGGACTTCATGATGCATTTGGTAATATTGATTTAAAGTTCTAAATGTTTGTAAAATCAAAGTTATTGAGTTCCAAAGTTGAATGTGTGTTTGTTCATGATCTGGAAGTAACCCAAGAAGGGTAATTGAATTGTTCTTGATGTTATTTCAATGTTTCAAGATGAGATAACTATCAAAGAGTGTTTTAGACTCCATGAGAACAATCTATGTAGATTATGAAGGTTTGATAAATCATATTTAGTATGATCAAAGGCTTAGAAGGTGACTGTGTGTTCAATCATGGTGTTCTTGTGTATAGAATGTTGTTTGAGCAAATTATGCTTTAGTAGAAGAATGTTTTGGAAACTGTGATCATTTGAGTATGTTTAATGGGTCATGTGTCATGGGTCCATGTAGTTTAAATTATTCATGTGATCTTAGTTTACTTGAAGAAGTGTCAAAGAGGTGAATGGGTCTTCATAGGACCTAAAAGGTGACTTGTGCCTATTTGAAAGAGGGTTGTGCTTAAAGTTGATCGATGTTAGATGCCTTAAGGGTGAAGTCATGTGTTGTGGTTGAAAAAAAATGTTGTGACCATAATAATCATGAAAACTATAAAATTTTATACCAAATGTGATGGTTTCTAGGCTTGTTGAATATATGTGAGAGACCTAAGAGAAGGGGTGCGTGTGAGAGTTGTGGAGTGAAGGAAAGGATGTGTACCCAGTGGATGGATTATAGAGCAAAGTAGGTTGATAACTATGTATATGACCATTAGGTCATATTTCTAATATCAATAATAGTTATCTTGTAGGTTTAAATATTGAGGATGAGTAAAGAGGTCTAGAGTGATCCAAAAGGTGGTTTTAGATGTTTTTGGTTGTGTAAAGAACTAAAGGGGGATGATATACATTGTATCTACATCAGATTAATAGGAAATAAATGTTTAGGAGATATTCATATCATAAGTTTTGGGAGGGTGCTTAATATCTAGGTCAAAAGGACTTGACCAACAAGTGGTCAGAAGGACTTGATCATCCTAGTGGTAGGTGCTCCTTGTGAAATAGTTGTTTCACTAAATTTTGGTAATAAGGACTTGACAAGTCTCATGTTTGTGATCATCTTATAGGATAAGTAGTCCATGTTTTTTTAGGCTTGAGAATTGGTTTTATTCCCCAAGAGGGATTCCCATATAGATCGCGTGTTGTGTGTGTGATCTTGCATTATCTTCATTCTTTATTGTTATAAACATTTTTTATGCTTCATGAATGGTTGTATTGAATACTTAAGGGTTTGAAAAGATTGGAATTGAAGTTTAAATATCTTACATCACTAATTCAGCCCCCCCCCTCTCAGTGATTATACCTCTAACATCCTGATGTATGACTGTAAATTCAGCCCAGAGTTTGGGCTTCAAAAGTGGGGTGGGATGTTATGATCCTAATGTGTGAATTTCACTAATAGCTTGAGGTTTTGGTGTAACAGTTAGTTACAATTGCATATTAACCATTTATGATTCCTTCATTTCCTTCATGAAATACCTCTATGAACTTAGTCTATATGAAAAAGTGGTGTAATACTTCATCACACCCCATCTTGTATTATTATTTTATAATGAATTGGTAAGGTAAAATGTGAACCACCAATTACTTCTCTTATTTTTATTCTCCAATCACTAGAGGTAATTACCAAAGTGATAAATGTCATATTATTATCTAGATCCTTAAGAACCCACTAAATATTGTATAAATGGGAATTAGTCATCTCATCTTCAATTTTTTGCACTTTCTTCCCTAATGTGATTCGAAATAGGTGGTCTAATTCATAATTTTGTTTACTCAACTTAAAATTTTCACATGTAATACAAACTTGTTGAAAATGTAATTTAATGCTTAGTGGTCCATGAAAAACAAGAAGGGTGTGTAAATAAGGTATTGCCAGAAAAATTTAAGTGCATATATCATTGCAATCACTTCACTCTTAATGGTCTTATAATTATACTTGACCAAATTTTGACCCCAAGTCAAAATTAGTCACCCCCTATAGTTTTAATCCTCAAAAGGTTTTAAAATGTTTGTCGTGTTCTTTTCATGGTCCTAGATAATCCCATATGGTCATATTTATCTTTGTCTAGCATTGTCCAAGTTTTGGTCTTAGGTTCACTTGTCTAGTCCTATGGTCAAGTACAATGTCTTTGAATGCTCAAACATGTTCAAAGGTTTATTATAGTTAAAATTCATTATAAATTGATATTTGGACATAATTTATATCATAATATCATGATCTAACCTTTATTTGGCTCATAAATGCAAAAAATCACATTTTGGACACCTTTTGGCCCATGTAGAAGATTTGGGAATGCCATTATAAGAAGATAAAATTTAAATAAGATTCCAAACATGCATGGTTTTATAAATATGTTAGATAAGGTTTATGAATAGTCAGAGTCTAACATCATCTATAATTTAATGCATAATCTTGGAAAAATGACACTTTATAAGCACTTGTACGGCCTTGAAAGATCAGTTTTTAGTTACAAATGGTTTAAAAGTATTCATTGGGGTTCCTAAGATAATTTTCCATCTTTGGACCAAGTTTTAAGTCAAACTATCACTCTATATACCTTTTCTCCTCCATCACTACCTTCACAAGCTCAGGAAGGCAAATTTGAATTGAATGGCATGAACATGAGAGAGAGAGAGAGAGAGAGAGAGAGAGAGAGAGAGAGAGAGAGAGAGAGAGAGAGAGAGAGAGAGAGAGAGAGAGAGAGAGAGAGAGAGAGAGAGAGAGAGAGAGAGAGAGAGAGAGAGAGAGTTAGGATATGAAACTTTGGCCATTTTTATGGGGTCCTAGTAAGATTGAAATAGGTGGAATTGGTTTGCATATTTATGGATTATTTAAAATCACTAAGAATGATAGTAGATCACTATGGCCTATTCATCCAAGATGGGTTTGTTCTTGCACATGTTTATTCACTTCAAAAATAGATGGAGAGATGGTTTTGAGGGTGGATTTCAGAGGTCATGTATCTCCTTTTCATGGTGATTTCATCATCTAAATCATATCTATGAGGTGTTTTCATTTTAAAGAAGAATGTCTTTATGTACAAGGTCTTTTAGACAATCCTGCTTCAAGTTCTTGTTTCCTTTTCATGGTGGTTATTCTTAGAGGTTTATAGTGATTTATAACTCATGGGAGATCACTCAATTTCATGGGATTCATGTGTTCTTGTCTCAGATGTGAATTTTGTCTATCTTCTTCAAGTGTATGCTCCTTAAAACATTGTCAATGTTTGAACAAGTCTACTAGAAGTTTGATTGCTAATTTAAGATCAAGTAATAGTAATATGTCATGGTGTAGACTCTTGAGATCATGTTTTGATATTGCACCATATAAAATGAAGATAGGAGTCCATATGCACACTCTCCAATAAGATTCATAATTTTTTCCTTCAAGACATAAGCCTGTACGAACTGTAAGAGTAAATAGACTACATGTCTTCATATATTCACATGGTCTGGTTACCTCATTACCATCATAAAATTTACTCAATTTGACTAGATTATCCATTCTCAATACTATATATATATATATATATATATATATATATATATATATATCTGTGTGTGTGTGTTTACTGCATATAGGTCCATATAGACTAGTTGAATTTGATATAAGGTGGATTCATACTTATCTTAATCTTTATAGATCATTGAGGAATGATAATGGGAGTGTGAAGTGGTTGGACAGGGTTGAAAGACTCAAGAGTTCAAGAGATGACCCTATATAACTTATTATGTCAAATGAGACCTATATGCCCCTAGGTCTATAGGTCCTCATTTGGGACCTTAATCAACATCAAACCAAAACAAAGGAGCCTAAAATATTTAAACATGACTATGATATAAAATGAGATATCCCATAGAAGATACCAAAGAACACCAAGCCACTTGGACAGTCAAGAGAAAGGTGGAATTGAGTTGATAGTCTTAGGACACCTATAGATACATATAGTATTGTGTACAAATGAACAAGGACTCGAGTGATTTGAAGTGTTGATAGAGGTGTTTGAAAATTATAGTCATAAGCCCTAACAAGCACCTGTAACCATACCTTGAAGGTCTAGGGTAAACTACATATAATGAGAGTTTAGAAAGGTGTATGAGGGTTTTTTAGCCCATTCAAGACTTCAACTAAATTCATGTATCATTGGGAGGTTTTTATCATCAAAGCAAGTTCTTATAATCATAAGAAACACAACTATATGTTTTGGTGTTTTTGGGTGTTTAGGTGTAACAAATTTTAAGTGTATAAGTTACTTCTACCATGTGACATTTTTTAAGCATTGGGTGCTAGGAGCAAGATGACTTATTGATATCTTCAATTGGTAGTAGTTGTTATGGATGGATTATTTATTGATGTATGTATACACCGATTGGACTCTTGTGCCCCCTAATAATTATGTTGTTATTTTGTGACGTGTTTGTATCCTTGTCTAGGGCATGTGTAAGCATTATAGCTTAAATTATTTAGATGTATCATACACTTTAGTTGATATTTGTGTACTTATGTTCAAGGCCCTAAATCATGTGAGGTTTTATCAAAAATTATAAATGGTGAATCTTCCTTATGTGTGAACAACATTATACCTTATTTTTGTGTGTGTGTGTTATAATACACATGAGATATTATGTAAATTGTTATTTTGTGCATGTAAGTGTGTTTGTGATGAATCTTGTATGCAAATCCCATGTGTGTAAAGTAAATTCCACCCCTAAAAACATTATATGTCTAAATGTTACAATTATTATGAAGTGATGTAAGTTTCTGGTGTAACCTTGTATCATTGATTTAGTAAATATTCATTGATCCAAGTGTGAGGTTTAGGGTGGAGTAAAACTATGTCCATATTGATTTAAACTAGGTCACAAGCTAGGAAATGTAGCCTCTCATTGGTTGAAAACCCACTTTTCCCTTTTTCATGAGGTAACTACCTGATTCTTTCAAGGGTGTGCACCATGCTTTCCATGAGCACCATGGGACATTTGTACATAATGGTCACCTTATGGATAATGTGTTCCTTTACCCACCTCTTGGAGGCTGTTTTGAGAACAAGCTATGTAAAATTACCCTTTAATGTAGCCATTTGTGTTTTGGGAATTCTAAGGGGGCATGCCACTTTGGGAGGTCTAAGGAGGCATGTTGTTAGATAGGTCTAAGGAAGTTATGTGATCATATGCATAATTTGGATATAAGCCTATAGAATTTACTTTATTATTGCTTTGTATGTCTAAGGAGGTTTTGTGTTCATATGCACAATTTGGCTATAAGCCTATATCATTTGATTTATTGTTGTTTGGGAGGTCTATTGAGGTATGATGTTATGGGAGGTATAAGGAGGCATGATGTTTGGGAGGTCTAAGGAGATTATTTTCATAACACATATGTTTCATGTTATTTCAATATGGTGATTGTGATATTATTATGGTATCTTGTTGTGTTTAGCTCACTTTTACCATGGAATGGTGTTCAACATTTATAGTATCTCACTACAACATAAAAATGATGGAAATTTCATGATATTTTTATGAAAACAACATACTTTTTGGGTTCATCTAGTGACAGCGGTTTGAATATCATGATGAAAATTTTTTATCACAAGGATATGCATAAATAAACTAGAAAATTATCTAGCAAGTAATAGGGCAATAAAAGAAAAATCTAGAACCTTAAGGTCTCAAACCAATGTCCTAGTATTGTTGTTATGAATTATGTATCCCTATAATAATTGTAATCCTTGAATGTATAATAGTGTCTAACTCAAGAGTAAAATTGTCACATCGAGGTTGATGCTAAATAAGAGGGGTGAATGTATTGCCTCATACCTTATTGTCTATTATTTATCAATCATTTTATGACTATTGCAGTTACTATAGTGATTGATACTATTTTTTAGAATGGCAAAGTGGTGTACTTAGTTTTTTCATGTTGTTATAGTAAATAAAAATCCTCTCTTTTCTTTTTTATGAGGTCATCATTAGCATGTAGCCGATTGTGCTCTCCAAATTGCCAAGTTGTATTCCTAATTTGTGATAGTTAAAATTCTTTCAAGAATAGATTTGACCTAAATCTGAGGTCAAGAAGCAAAAATAATGTTAGGATTTGAGTAGTTAGTTAAATGAATCTAATAATCATATATTATACTCAAAGTGATTATATTAAATTTTTAGTGTGTGGATATTTATCTATTTATTGCATGTGGTCTTTCTAGTTGTGAAATGTCCCTTGATCCATGTTGTTATAGTTATCATATGATTAAATATGTTGAAAAAGTAGCATCTTATGATTGTTGGGGTAGCCCTACGATTAATAAAATTGCTCAATTTCTCAATGAATTAAATTAGAGGTAAGATCATCTAGTATTTATATTTTTTATGTATTAGTTTAGTTGAGACATCAAAACTATCAAGCTAGTTGTGATCTTTTGAGAGTGTCAAGGGTCGTCATTGGCACTAGGCCAATTGCACCCTTGTTAGTTATTTCATCAACCTTGCATATACTATATTTTAAAGCAAATTATAGAATTATTATATGTGAAAAATATATACACATAATATTTTTAAACTTTATTAATTATTGATGCTTTTTCTCTTGCAAGAACTCATCAAGACCTAATCTCTCTAAGTTCACACCTTAAAGGGTGCACTAGGAAATGGGTTGGTAGACCATTAGTGCTTTGTAGGATTGTTTTCCTCTATAACACCACTTACTATCAACATAACCATCTCCTATACACTTCCCTCCCTTACACATTCCACCAAGAAATTCATTGCCTTAATTAGCCCCTACCTAAGCCTAAAACCCTTTTTGACATTTATCAAACAATGTCAACTTGGGATGGCCTTGTCTTCTAATTGATATTTGCACATTATGGGTCTAAGTCAGCCTTGGCTGACCTATACCAGGCCCTAAATTATTTTTATCAAATAATGATACAAGTTTGAAATAGTCCAACCCTATCAACTAACATTTGAAAAGGTTTAGGGTTAGATCCATCTATATATAGACATTCATTTTCCCATTTCTTAGAGAGATGATAGAGTTAATTATTCATTTTTACTTATTTACAATCTACTCTTCAACCATCCTACTTCTAGAGTTATTGCTTAGGGTTTATACTTGTAGAGTAATCTTGTATTGTGTAAAAGTCTTGGATGTTTTGGCCTATCTTAGTGATCCTTACAAACCACAACAACCTCTTGCGAATCACCTTTGCCCAATTGAGAGATTGAGTCTTAAAAGCTTCATCTTCAAGGTAAGTATCTCTAACTTTATTCCTCTATTTTAGTAGATATAATTATCATTAGTAATATATTTTTAATATATTTCTCTCTCCATGCATTAGGGTTATATCTATACATAACTTAATTAGAATTACACTATGTAGGTTTACTTTTTATGACCCCACTTTGTGCCACAAGCTTTGTGAACACTAGAATGATTTTAATTTACTTTGCATTTATTAAGTGAATATGAAAACATAGGACCTAGTTAGGGTTATTGCATGGTATTACTTGACTTAAGGCTTTGGAACCCTCTCTAGTGATGTTATTATGGTAATAGATCCCTTAGCTAGGTTTAGCAGATTCATCTTGGTCATGACCACAAATATATAATGTATCAACAAATGGAAGTGTAAGTAGGATTTATATTCTTTGAACTAAGATTGATTAATAGGTTAGCTAAATTTTATTTTATATACATTCTAGTGAACCCAACATGATTCAAATTCTTGTAATTTTTATTCCATGCATTCATTTTATCATCATATTATATATTATTATTATTTTTGAATTACTATATCAAACCTATCAATATATTTATAATATTTTGTATGTAGGTTTAACACACAATCACTCCAAAATGAATTTGTTCTATGTATTTAAGTATTCTCCATATATAGGTGACTAGATCAATTAGCTCGACATAGTCTTCTTATTTAGATATAGGATTGCATACATAGTCAAACTAGTTAACTCTATTTATAGTTCTTCTTTTTTAGGATACAGGTTTGTAAACATAGTCAAGCCAATTGAGTATGTTCACATATTATTTTTAGCATATAGGTTTTGAAAACTCCATTGACCTAATCAAATCTATTCATAGAATATTTAAGTCAGCAGTTAATCACCATAGCATAAAATTTACAAACCAAGTATCTTCAAAACCACTGAGGTTCATTATTACCTTCTTTGTCATTTTAATTTTTCATTTACAGTATTATTTTTCATAAGTTTTAAATCTATAAAACTACAACCCTACAATAAACTAGGTCGAATATCTCAACATAGTTCTTCCCATATTCTTTCAAATCTTGCTTTCATAGAATAATAGTGACCCTATCAACTCTGTTCTATATTATTTGCATACAATGTCACCTGAACTGAATCTATACTCTTCAAAATCAAAGGAATTAATCTATTTTTGGTAGTAATTAGTTCACTTTTCATTTCAGTTGCTTGCATGCTTAGAGTAACAAACATAGATTAATTAGGTAGTTTTTCAATTTACCCATTTAGTCACATTATTTTTCTCTTTTGCACACACTTCCAAATCAATTAACGTACAAAAAACATTAAACATTTTTCTTCTCAAGGTCTATCACTTGGATTTCATCACCAAGGTGGAATCCATCTTGGTTTTATGTCCAAATATAAACACATGGTTGATGGTATATATTGACAAATCACCCACCACCCTTATCATTGTGGGATTGTGAAGTGAGGGGGTAGGCCCCAATATCAAGCTAGTACCATCACCAATACATATCCCTTTTAACCTAAACTACTTAAAACTATCTATATAATGCTTTATAGTTCCTTTTTACAACCAATTTCCCATCACATTAATTTCAAATTATATTATAACTTAACAGTATTTAGGAATTACCAATTAGTTAGAATTTACATTCAAGTTTGTTACTTACTGTTTGATCAATGTATTTTTTATTTAAAAACTTGCATTAGCCAATGTTAGTGAAAGGTTTGTGTTGTGTGTTCCAATTAAATCACTCACATTATTTGAATTGATTGTGTGCTTCATTTTATTTGCTTATCTATTATCTTTATAAAAAACCCTATTTTCAAAACATTATCATCCCTGTCAACACAATCTCTTATAGAATGTTCATCTTATTTCCCTTTAGTACACAATTACCCTGTCTGACTTTGTATGTTATTAGCATGTTTAATTTCTCCCTCTAGAGTACATAGTTGACCTGTTTGACAATGTATCTTATCAACCTATTTTGTTTCCTATCTTGCAGTACATAATCGATATATCCCACTATGACCTCTTTTCATTGTGTTGCATTTCTTCATCTATAGTACATAGTCAACCAATATGACTATGTATCCTTTTAGCCTATTTTAGTTTTATAATTTATAGAACACAGTGAAACAATTTGACTGTCTTTTGCATCCTAATTCATGGACCTTTTTCATAGACTCTATTAACCTAGTCTACTCTATACCTATTGGCCAATCTATTTTGTGTGTGGTTGACTCTATTCTATATTTTTCCTCTTTACTTATTGATCTCAGATTTCATCTTCAATCATCATGAAATTCCCTATCAGAATCTTTTTAAACAATCTGCATCCATTTAAATGTTATATGGGATGTTCTTTTCTTACTACCTTCACTACCCAAGAGGATCCTCACTCTTGGATTACCTTTTCTCATCCCTCATATTTTGATTTCAATATGGTTCAAATCACTCCAATAGATGAGATTGGTGGATCAGATCCTTTTCATACTTATCAAGATAATTCCCACCTTCAAACATCTTACCATACTATGGAATTAAATTATACAAGCCTAAAAATAACACCATAGGAAACCTTCTTAATACCAATAACCCACCTTCTATAAATATGCCACATAATAACCCTCCCCCTAATACCAATTTTGGGTATCCTCCTACCAACACCAACCCACCAATTGATACTACTCAAATTCTTGCATAAATATTGTAATAAATGAACATCATGCAAACACATAACACCTCTCAAATTATGCAACTCCAACATCATTTGATAAACATGGATAATCAACCTCATGTTCTTCTTCCCCCAAATAATCAAAATTTTATCCATCCACCTCTTAAAGATGCCATAGGAAATGGTGTTCCCAAACCTATCATGCATAATAAGATGATTCAACACATTCAAAATGAGCCTTTATCCCCTTTCATTTTATTTATTGATATTGGTAATATATATCCAACTATTAAATATGATGGGACTAGAGACCTAATGATGTAGAGGCTCCTTGATTATCTTATCAATCTTGAATTCTTGACCAAACTCTCTAGGATTTTTTACGCTTCCTACTAGCCTTTTAACCTTGTTATCTTACTTGTATAAAAAAATATAGATTTTTATGACTTACCAAAGGTATATTCATATTTTATCTATTAAGACACACTTATGTATCAATTTTGGTGGCCGATCTCCTTGCCTAGGTCCACTTTCCTTCTTTGGGCCTCTTTCTAGGCCTATTCCACTAAAGACCTTCAAAAATACATATAAATGGTCTGTAAATGATTTAAATCATGTGATGATCACCTTAACATTGATCAGACTAAAAAATGTTGTTTTTTTATAGTTAAAACTCAAGATATGCTTAAAACCCTATTTTAGGGCTTCTTCACGTTGTACTAGCCCAAGAGCAAATAAAAATTAGTGAAGGACATTTCCAAAGGTTTCCAAAAATTTTGAAAGGTTATATAGGTTTATTGACCTTTTTCAAGTCCTCTAATATTTTTATATCCTTTACCAATCCACTATCATAGGCTTCTAGCTCAAAATGTATCTCCCTGTGTATGAAAACTATTGGTTCATAGGTTTGTATCCCTGTAGGAGTGGACAAGATACATTTCAATGTAATACAAATTTAAAATAAGCTCTAAAATCTTTCCAAGAACTTATCTTATCATTATATAACTCATGAAAGTCAATTTAAAGATCATCCTTTTCCTTAGAATAAGAACACAGTCTAATCACCTAAGCATGCTATAGGAAAATAGGGTCTATCTTATAGGTGCCTATGCATAAAAGAGTTTATTTTTTAAATGTGGAAACTTAAAATTCAAAAAAGATAAAATACACCTTTAGACACATATGTCAATATGATTTCAAAGTCTTTTATCCCTTAACAACAAAATATAGTTTGCATATAGAAAGAAAAACTCCCAAAATAGAGATCTCTTTGTACATATATCTGAACACCAAATGAATTGATATTTATTATTCCTTGAAATTTGTAATATAAAAACACACTCATAAATCCTTCAAGAACATTTATCATAATTATCAAAGTCCATTTTATTATCAAATTTGGAAACATAATTTGTAACAAAACCATACAACTCAAGAACAGGGGTTTGTGTCTTGGTCCTTCAAGAACAAGGGTATTTTTCTCCTTTCCTTTGATTATTGTCTCCTAAAAAACATACATCAACTTACCAAATCATAGATAAATCCTCAAGAATAAATCATTACTGAGACTACTTTCACATAATATCTTGATCACAGTTAACATTAATGGTAATATGCAAGTAAAAACAAAGTTACATGCTTCATCAACAAAATTTGACATCTTCATTCATTGTATCTTGGGTATAATGCCCTTGCTCCTATAAATAAATTATTTCAACCCACTGAGAATCCAAAAATGACAATATTATTGTCAATAGTTATTGGGTCTTTTATGATCCAAATTATTATTTAGTTTGTTATTATTTATGTATTAACTTGTTAGTTTTTAGTTTTCAATATCTTGGTGGTTATGTCTTGTAACAACAAACTTTTAACTTAACATTTACCTTTTATATTTTGATGTACCTCTTTTGTGATAGACAATTATTTTACAAAATATATTTTTATAAATTTATTCTTCCTATTTCCAATACATCAGTGGTATCAGAGTGAGGCAAATCTGAAAAGGAGGTTGAAGAGAGAATATTAGCAACCCAATCAAGGTTTGTGCCCAATCAAGGTATGTTTTTGAAGAGAGAAAACAAATAAATATCTATAAAAAATAATAAATAAGCCTAAAAACCTAAAGAGAGCATGTCAACTGTAGAAGCTAACACTAAGGTGGCTTATGAGTTTTGTAAAAGCTCATAGTAGAAACAATGATACCTCTACATAATGCCATTGCTTATATGAGTAGGTCTGGTTATTTTTGATGCAGTATAAGAATATTTTATGAGTGAATTGAATGTATACTTCATAGTCCTCATAATTTAATATTATTTATAATTAACTTCCATTGAACTCAAGCTTGTTGGAAATAATTCAAATAAGAGTAGAGCGTAGAATGATCAATGTGGGGCAACAATCTAAGTATTGTAGTCTGAGTATGGCATAGAAAAAAAGTCTATTAATCCATTATACTTATATAGAAATATTAATTTTTTAACAAAATCATTGAAGTCATAGTGCTACACAATAATCACAAACCTATACTAAACATTAGGGCATGGCATGGATTTAAAACTGCATGGGGCCCTGTCAGACAAGGTAGGCACAATTGTTTTTTCTATGCAAATGAAAAAGGGCAAATTGATTTCATGATTACTTTTACCTACAATTATTTTTTATTTTTAAAATTTTAACAACCCAAGTTTATATAAAATATTCTTTACTTATATTCTTAAAATTATCTATATCGGTAGTGGTTGTATACATTGTGTTTTTCATTTGGTAAGAAGAGGTCCAAAGTTTTAGACCCTTCTAAATCATTTTGTTGGTCCAAATTTCTTTCTTTTTATATTTTATATAAAAATAAATGAAAGTAAAAATTATGAAGGGAGAATAATTTTAAATTTTTGGAGATATAAGGGTGTAAAGAAGATATAAGGTGTGATTGTTTTTTAGTAATCAAAATCTATTTTGAAGTCAAAGGCAAAACCTCGATAACGTTCCCTTTTCTTATTTTGCTATTTCACACCATGACAAAAATTGTGAGATTAATCTTGAAAAAGGGGAAAATTATCACCTAAAAACTATAAGGAATGGAGTAGGAACATGGAGAATACACTCATCTTTATTGACTTATGTACGATCACTTAGAAAGAAACCACACCACCAATTGAAGATGAAAAGTTGGTCAAATATCAGAAACATGATAAATGTACACTTGCACTTTTGAAATCATCTTATTTTGAAAAAATAATCATTCATATTAAGGAAGTTAAAATTGGTACATGGAAAGATTTGAAATCATTAAAATATCTATATGACAAACAACCTGAATACAAGAATATTGACCTTCTTATGCAACTATTAAACAATAAACTGGCATATGATGAAGATGTCTCTATATATCTTTCTCGTATGAAAACATTGAAATAATAATATTGCACAACTAGTCATAAAATTTATGATGATATATTGATTTCCATCACATTAAAAGGTCTTAATTCTACATAAACCATTTTTTTTGAAATGCTATAGTTTAGTGATAAGCTTAATGGTGTCATATTTGAGTCTATCTTTGAGTTATTGACTCAACATGAGAGAAAATTTGAAAGAAAAAAGAGTACACCTATTGAAGAGGCTCACTATATAAATAATAGGTCCCATCATAGAGATAATCATCATGTAAAATGATAGTTTCAAAAAAACTCTCTGAAACACTCTTCAAGCCATTCTTCGAGGTACTATCCACAATGTTCTCAATTATCTTCACAACATTCACATCAACACTCTCCAAGGTCTTCCAAATGTAGGAATCACCACAAACATTATTCTCATAGTTATTTTAGTGATTCAACTTCTTTTGGATCTCACAGACATAAGAAAGAACCTAGATGTTTCAAATATGGTAGTATTGGACATCTTGTAGATGTATGTCCTTCTAGACAACCCCATTCTCCACATGAAAAGAAAGCTAAAGTAAATTATGTGGATCATTATAAAGGCATATCTTCTGGTTAATCCAATTATTCAAGATATTTTGACATTTCATCTGATTAGGAGATGTCCCTCATGGTTGAGGTTTATGGTCCCAATGGACTTGACAACATATTTTGAGTGATCAGTGACTGGAGGTTAGAGGATCAGTTAGAGGCTAGAGGACTATTCCCTTATCTAATTAGCTATTTTCTCAAAGTTTGGAATCATGCTTGAATAGCAATTTTGGTAGTAGTAGTAGTTTGTTTTTTTAATTTTTATCTTTCTCTCATTTGCTCTTCATGACATGGAGTAGACAGTGTTAGTTGATTTTGATTCTCTTGGTGCCTAACTTCTCACCTCTTGCCTGATAGGGGGAGAATATATTGCATATTTTAGTCTTCAATCAGTTATTGGTGATAGTATGAGTGGATAGGGGTTACTAGCATCTTAAGTGTTAGTAAAGGTTATCATCACTTGTTAGACATCAGGGTGATGTGCCATACACAATATCAATTTGTGACTTAGATAAGTTCCTGTGTGGGACCTTATATGGGTCGATGTAGTTGGATAAGATTTAATCAGGTTTTATTTTAGTATAGTACGATGATCATGGGGGATGAGAAACCATTGATTATGTTCATCAACCCTTTATGCCACAACTCATTGGGTGGGCTTTTATATGGAATGACATCAGTTTTGATCAGTACTAAGAGGTACAATGCAACACTTATAGTTGAGCTAGGGATCATTTGATGACTTCAAATTCATTTCTCTAGTTCATTCATCTAATATACCTCTTTGGATCAATGAGGAGTTTGTTAGGTCTTTTATGATCTAAATTATAATTTAGTTTGTTATTATTTATGTATTAGCTTGTTAGTTTTTTAGTTTTCAATATAATGGTGGTTATGTCCACTAGCAACAAAATTTTAACTTACCATTTACCTTTTATATTTTTATGTACCTCTTTTGTGATAGACAATGATTTACATATTTTTTTGAATTTATTCCTCTTTTTTCCAATCCATCAATAGTAACTTCCCTAACTATTTCTTGAAAACTTCTAATCCATTCTTGAAACTACCTCATATGGGCTTATAAAGATATTAAGATTTAAAGCACTTAATCATATATTTTGCATCCTCTATCAACCCCTTATAGACCTAACATAATCCTTATCTAGTAAGAAGATCCAAAAAACTCTCACGACTATCCAAAGTATTCAAATATTCAAAAAATGGTTTTTGGTAGGAAATGTCTATTTGAAAGTTTCAAGTAACCTGACACCTATATAACACCAAAATGAGACCCTATAAGGATTATAAGACACCTAGACACATAAATAAAACCAAAATTGAAACTAACCAATATGCCCTTGCATCATACTACGAAGGGTAGAAGAAAATTGAGCACCAAGCTTAATGTGACTTGCTTTTCTTTCTCTTCTTCCAATCTCTTAAAGGTCTCTTGTCTTTCATTTCTTTAGTTGGTCCTATAGCTTCCACTATCACATACTTAAATGGATTGAACTCTTATTGTACATTTGGCTTACCTTCATCTACTGGTATCTTTAGAAAAGATTGTTCTTCCTTCATGTTTATATTGTGGTGCTTGAAATAAAACCTATCTTCCATCATCTTGGCTCCAACTAGTTCTTGTAGTTCATCTTTTGCTTATGATTGCCTAAAATATACTATTATAGACTAAAAATCTACAATTTGAATGCTAATATGACTCTCAAATGTATTAACAGAGTGCTTCAGTTATACCTCCTTGTCTTCACCTTGTATTTCTTTGGTATCATGTTGCTACAAAAACTCCACACTTGTTCTTTTATCTTTGCCTTGTCTTTATCCTTCACTTGTTCCAAAATTTGATCTCTTGCTCTGATTTGAACTATGAAACTTGATTATATTCCATAATCCTCTAAGAATATTTTGATATCTTTGATACCAAAATGATGTAGATGTTCCTTGATTATTTTATCAATCTTGAATTCTTGACCAAACTCTCTAGGCTTTTTGACCCTTCATGCTATCCCGTTACCCCTATCATATTTATTTTACAAAAAAATTATAGATTTTTATGACTTACCAAAGTTATATTATTCTTTTCTCTATTAGGACACACTTGTGTGTCAATTTTGGTGGCCTAACTCCTTGCTTAGATCCACTTTCCTTCTTTAGGCCTATTCAATTAGGCCTCTTTCTAGGCCTATTCCACTACAAACCTTAAAAAATATATAAAAATATAAAAACTTGAAACCATTTGATTTAGTTATATCACCTTAACATTGATTAGACTACAAAATTTTATTGATTTTTTACTGTTGAAACTCAAGATATGCTTGAAACCCTAGTTTAGGTTTTTTCACCCTGTACTAGCTTGAGAGCAAACAAAAATCAAGTAAGGACATTTCCAAGTGTTTTAAAAAACTATGAAATGTTTTATAGGTTTATTTTTACCTTTTTTAAGTCCTTCAATATTTTTATATCCTTTACCAATCTACTATCATAGGCTTCTAACTCAAAATGCATCTGAATGTATATGAAAACTATTGGTTCACAAGTTTGTATCCCATGGGAGTGGACAAGATAAATTAAAATGTAATATAAGTTTCAAATAATATCTAAAATTTTACCAATAACTTACCTCGACACACCAGAACTCATGAAAGTTTATTTAAAGATCATTTTTTTCCTTAGAATAAACACACAGTCCAATCACCTAAGCATGCTACAGGATAACATGGTCTATCTTATAGGTGCTTGTGCATAAAATATTTTATTTGTTATATTTATAACCTTTAAATTCAAACAAGATCAAATACACCTTTATATACATATGGAAATATTATTCTAAAGTCTTTTATCCCTTAAAATCAAAATATAGTATGCATACAGAAAGAACAACTCCCAAAGTAGGGATCTATTTATAAGTATATCTGAACACCAGATGAATTGATATTTATTATTACTTGAAATTTTTAATCTAAAAAAACACTCATCAATCCTTCAAGAACATTTGGCATAGTTATCAAAGTCCATTTGATTATCAACTTTGAAAACACAGTCTACAACAAAACCAAGCAACTCAAGAATAGGGGTCTATGTCTTGGTCCTTCAATAACAGGGATCTTTTTATCATTTCCTTTGATTATTATCTCATAAAAAACATACATAAACTTACCAAATCATAGATCAATCATCAATATCAAGTAATTACTGAGACTACTTTCATAGAACATCTTGATCATAGTTAACATGTATGGAAATATGTAAGTAAAAATAGAGTTACATGCTTCATCAACAAAATTTGACATCTTCATTCATTGTATCTTGGGTCTAATGAAATTTATCCTTTGAATACATTGTGTAAAACCACTAATAATCTAAAAATGACAAGATTTTTATCAATATTAACTACCCTAACTATTTCTTGAAAACCTCTAATCCACTCTTGAAACTGCCTCATATGGGATTACAAAAAGATTACGCTTTAAAGCAATTAATCACATATTGTACATCCTTTATCAACCCCTTATATACATAACACAATAATTATATATCTAAAAACATCTAAAAACCTCTCACAACTATCCCAAGCATTCAAATATTCAAATAATGGTTTTTGGTGGGAAATGTCTATTTGAAAGTTTCAAATAAATTAACACCTCTAGAACACCAAAATGAGACCCTAGAATGATTCTAAAACACCTAAGCACCTAAATAAAACAAAAATCGAAACTAACCAATATGACCCTACATCATCCAACATCTTTTCTCAAGGTATTCAATAATATTTATAAAGAGTGGACACAAACTAATACCTTTGCCACTACTAAACTTTTAGTTAAAACCTTCACCAATGATATATTAGAATGGTATAACCAACTTCCCAAATATTATATATGGTAATTTCAGGATTTATTCAAACCTTTATTTAAATAATTTCAACATAATGATCTTCCCAAAAATTATCTTAGTCATTTCATCAATGCTAAGCAATCTCCTACCAAATCAGCTCATGATTTTATCAGATGGAAATATTTGGCTCACAAAGCCTATCACAACATGACTTACGAAAACTTATTCAAAATTTTCACAATGGGCTTAACACCTTCACTCCAATACAAGGTTTGAAATTTTTCTCCCCAAACTTTAAATGATGCTTTTGACCAAGCTAAGCATCAAGACTTCCTAATGAAATAATTTAAACCTAACACTAAAACCATCAAGAAATTATTTCCAAAATTCAACCAATGCAACAATTGACAATTCTCCTCAACCAAAACCAAGAGTATAAAAATAATAAAACCCCCAACCTTCCCATATTATTTTAACCATGAAATAAATGAAACAACTTTTATCACCTTCTAAACCATTTACATATCCTAATAATCCCCCTAATTAGTATGATCCTAATCAATTTTGTTGGTTTCATGATGATATAGGTCATTGCCATGAAAATTTTTGGGGGCTTAAAATTTTTGGTGTTTATTTTATACTAGGTGATTCATTCAATCATGATGCCACGATTAAAATCCATCATCATGATTATGTTAATGCTTATCAACAGAAACAAGTTTCCAAATGTTCTTCCTATAACAATCCAAAAACTTTCTCTACATCTAACCCTCAACAATCAAATAAGGATATTTATATGATTGACTTCGATTATGATCAATAATATACCAATTCCCAATACGTGAATGTGGATAAGGTCAATTATTGATGCAAAATGACTCGCAAAGATCCTATCACCAAACCAAAGAAACTATCTTTAGAAGAGAAAATTCTTAAAGACACTACTACTACTAACTTACCTTAAGAAATCAATGAGGAACCACTTCCTAAAACCAAACTACCAATAACTTCTCTTCTTACTAAATGTATTTTACCTTCACAGCCTCATGTTGATTCTTCCTCTTCCAAAACTCATTTGAATTTCTTAAAGGAACTCAACTCTATGCCTTGAAAAATACCTTTCATGGAGTTAGTTCGCACTTCTCCCTATCATTGTAAATTCCTAATACAACAACTCCAAGAAATCAAAAAAATATCTATATAAACATAATTTTTTCAAAAATATATTGATTACTAATAGTTTATATCTCTTAGGAACCTGTCGAGTCTTCAACCTCTTTGAGTGCATGCCTTAAGGGGTGCATCAGGAAAGGGGTGGGCAAACCATTAGTGTTTCATAATATTTTTATCCCTTTTTCCACTTGTTATCTACACACGTGTTTCCTAAAAACATTATCCCTAAGGTTGTTTTTCTCTATTGTACCATCTCCAATCATTTTCTACATTTTATCCTCCTATTCCTCACCTTAATCTCATTTTTATTTTTTAGTTGTACTAACTCGACTAGGTCGACCCTATATAGTTTCAGGTAATTTTCACTTAGGAACTAGTTTGGCCTTTGGATGACCTAGCTCATGACTTAGTGATTAATTATTCAAAATTGTGCTAGGTAGACCCTATCAGCTAGGATTTTTGGAAGGGTTTAAGGTCAAATTTGCCTATATATATATATATATATATATATATATATATATATATATATATATATAAGTTCATTTCACCATTATTGAGAGAAGAGAAGAAGCAAGATGTATTTCACATCTGCTTAATGACCATTCTACTTGAGGAGAAAACTTAGGGTTTCACACTTTATTTAGAGATACAAATCTTGTCTTGTGGATAATTATTTTAGATGCATTGATATGTTGTGTAGCCTAGAGCTAATTTACCCTTGTTATCCTTACATACCACAACAACCTCTTGCAAAACACCTTGGCCAAAGGAGATATTGAGGCTTGACAGGTTCATCTTCAAGGGTAAGTATTTATAACTTTGTTCCTCCTTTATAGGATGAGATAGATATGCATTTGTAATTATCTTCCATGCATTAGGATTTTTTATAAATTCATACGAGTATATGTCTGCTATGCATGTTTAATTTTATTATTTCTAACCCCCACTTTGTGCCATAAGTCTTGGTGAGACTAGATTAGATTTGATTTACTTGTTAGGTTAGTGAGATATCAAAATATAGGACTTCCTTAGGGTTATTATGTGATTATGCTTGACTAGAGGCTTTAAAACCCTCCCTATCATGGTGTATTATGGTAATAGATCCCCTAATTGGGTCTAGTAGAACCCCATATTGGTCATGTTCTCGCTTAACAAATGTGTCCCCAATCAAAAGTGTATGGTATGATCTATCTTCTTCGAGTTAGGATTGATTTATAAACATGATGCATTTTTGATTGCATCCATTCTGGTGAACCAATGTGAATCAAACCCTTGAAAGTTTTGTTTCACTTATTTCATTATTTTATCCTTTTATTTTTCATATATTTGTGATGTTGAGTCGATTGTATCGACACAATACTAACTTTTGTATGCAGATTTAACATACAGTCACATCAATATGACTCTATTTTGTCTGTTAAAGTTATTCTTCAGGTAAAATCTACTACATTGATCCAATCAACATAGTACAAGTTTTCAATCTTTCAAACACCTAATTTAACATACTAGGTTGACCCAGTCTACCCTATACATTTTTTAGTTATTAGCAACAAGTTTCTATAAAGTTAGGTCAATCTAGTCATGATACTTAGTAAATTTTAAAAGTATTAATCAAGGTTATTCAACAATAATATTATATTTTTCTACATCCACCAAGGTTCCTTTCTATCCTTCTCTTTGTTTCCTTATAGTCCTATTTTTCATACTTTGTAGTTTTTAAAACTGCCCTTGTACATCAACTAGGTCAACCCTATCAACATAGTTATATATTTTATATTCTATTTGGAAAGCTAGGTTGACTTTATCAGCATAGTTAATTTTTAGACCTTTACTTCTATAGTATAGAGGTGACACTATCGACCCTATTATATATTCTATACATACACTATCGACTGAATCGACATTGTATTGTGTTTCAAATTTGGGATTAACCCTTATATATTAGTAATTAGCTCACTCTTTAATTTCTTGTTGCTCACATGTTTAGAATATATCACATAGTATAATTAGGTGGTTTTAAATATATCATTTATTTTTACTATTTTCTCTTTTATCCACACACTACCAAATCACAAAATATTATAACACATTTTAACAATTATCTACCCAAGGCCTACCTACTTGGATTTCATCACCAAGGGGGAAGCTAACTTAGTTTTCTAGACAAGTATAAAAATGTGGTTAATGTATATTTTATCTAAGCACCTGATACCCTTATCATTGTAGTGTGTGAAGTGAAAGGGTAGTCCCTAATACCAATCTGATACCATTTCCAATACATATCTCTTTAAGCCCAAACATCCTAAAACCATCCTCAAATTTATTTTCTAGTTCTTTGCTTAAAACCAACTTCCTATCACATCTAAAATTATACTCTAATAATCTAAAAACATTTAGGTTTACCACTTAGTTATCTTGTAATTTCCAAGTTGATTACTTGCTCTTTTCTCAATTGTATGTTATATTATAAAAACTTGCATTGGCCAGTGTTGGTGTAATGTTTTGTGTTGTGTGCCTCAATTGGATCAACCTCATTGATCTAATTTATTGTGTGTTTCATTTAATTTCTTTATTTCATAAGTACTTAAACAATTATTTTTGTTTTAGTACACAGTCATTTCTATCAACATAGTCTCTTATATGCTATTTGTTTTTCCCTACCTATTTGTACTAGGTCAACCTAGTCAACCCTATACACTCTTTAAACCTTTGTTTGTTGTACTAGGTCAACCCATCAAATCTATATAGTTTTCAAGCCATATTTTCTATAATAGGTCAACCCAATAAAATTTATACTATTTTTATCACTTCTTATTTCCTTGATTTTTACATCTCTCTTACCTTGTTTAGTCTTTCTCCTTCATCATCAACTTTCTATTTGAAGACAACACTGAGTTGCATTCAATAGACATGATGAGTCTTACCAACCCTCATAGGGTCTCCTATAAGCAAATTAGGGATCCTCTCCTAGATGAGAGTAATGTTCATATAACCACTCACATAATGAACTATGGGACCCCTCTTCAATCTTCTTCGCAATATAATCCTCTCTTCTCACTAGAAGATCAACTTGAATTAAAGTATACCCCTGAAATGCTCTTTTTTATCTTTGAATTTCCTCAACATCAATAAAATGATTCTTCTACCATTTAACATCTCATGATTAGTGGTCAATCCAAAGAGCCTAATTCACCTTCTCCCACATTCTGAAATGGATTTAGAGGTACTACTTTCTTTGATTCTTATCATCTTCCCTAGATTATGACCCCTTCTCATACCATGATCTCTTCTTCTTTAACTTCTTCTACCTCTATGCCTAGTATCCCCACTAAGATGACAAGTTCTACATCTAGTGGGCCTCTCCTAAGACATGATATTATTAATTATTTCACTATTACATCATTTTATACCCAAGGTAATCATGCTTATAGTGATTCTTCTTCTCATCCCATCACTAGTCCATCTTTTGCCACACAAGCAAATTTTTTCCACTTGTGCCTCACATTCTAACAGTTCCTCTCAAGATCCTACCAACACTAATAGTGGTACCATAGCCACTAATTCCAACTCTAATGATTCAAATAATTATAATAATGCCAATCAAACCCATCAACTCTTATTACAAAAACTTAATCAAATGAATACCTTTTAAGCTCATAATACAAATCAAATAATGAGAATGCAAAATCACCTTCTCCATCTTCAAATTCATCCTCAACCAACATCTTGGGGCATGCATAATCAAAATGTTCCCCCACCTCCTCTTCAAGATTCCCAAGGAAATCTCATCCTTTCACCTCTTTTGGTCAACAAAACCATTAAGCATCTTCAAAATGAGCCTTTTACCACTCAAATTTATAATATTGATATAGAAGGTATCACCCCTACCATTTCTTATAATGGATCAACTAATCCTACCCTTCACCAGAAAACATTTAGAAATATTTATAAGGATTGGGTTAAATTGAGTACCCTTGATGATACCAAAATCCTAGATAAAACCCTCATGGGTGATGCTTTAGATTGGTAGAACCAACTTAAAACTCATTCTATTACTAGTTTGAAAGATTTAGTAAATGCTCTAGTTTAAGAGTTCCAAACTAGTGATCTTATCGAGAATACTTTGGCCCACTTTATAAATTGTAAACAACTTGAAAAGAAAACTACCCAAGATTTTGTTAAAAGTTGAAAAACATTGCTCGATAAATGTGAACATAACATGGTCAATGATAGTATTTTCCATCTCTTTACCAATGCTTTTTTTCCCAAGTTACAATATTATGTCTACACTCTCTCTCCACATACCTTGTAGGAGGCCATTGACCAAGTAAAACATCAAGATTTCCTCATGCATCAATTCAATCCACCCAAACCTTCTACAGGTCCTCGTATCTTACTTAAGAACAAAAAATGTAATGCTACCAATGATGGTTTCACAGACTCTTATGACAAATTTCACACTATTCACATTGTTGTTTCTAATCAATCATTGGAACAATATCCCCCTTCTCAATGATACACCAATTTTCACCTATCTTCACCTAATAACATCAATATTCACAAACCCCTATCCTTAGCTAAATTGCTAAAACATCTACCTAGGCCTCTATCATGAGAACTTGATCCCACTTGTCCTATGAAATCTTGGTATGATTTGAACAAGTTTTTTGGTTTCATGCTAGTTGGGGTCATTCTCATGAGACCTGTAGGTAGATTCATAATTTAGCTACGGATTTTCTTCTTGTTCCTAATTTTAATGATGATTCAATCATTAGAAAGTGCCACCAAGCCTATGACATTACTTTTAAGGCTCATGAACCTAATACTAAATCTCAAGCCTTGAATCAAGATAATGTTCATTTGGTTATCTAAAAATACCCTCTTCCTAATCTTTTACCTAACAAAGACAAGCCCACACCTTCCACCAACAATGTATAAAGTCTTGTTGACCCAATTCCTAAAGAGAATGTGGTTAATATGACTAATATGCAAAGGGGGGTTGTTTTCATTGACCCTCAACCTATCTACACCCCTCCATTTTTTCACACATTTCATGTTATCTAAGATTCTTCTTTAAATAACTTAAATGAATTAGGGAAAGATGACCTTATAAAATTTGATGAACCAATTCCAACCCCTCCTTTGGATAACACTTCCCATTCTATTTCCACCATCCATCCATCTTCTTTACCTAACAGCAATGATAATAAAGCTTCTATCAACACTTATTTTATCAATTCTCAAAACCAACATGAACTAAATACTTCATATTTACAACATAATTTATGAACTTTTTATAAACCTTCTCTTTCTTATTAGCACAAATTTCAATGCGCTTTAGTTCTTCCTTCTGAGAACCTCCTTCAACACTACGCACCTATTTATAACAACCATCTTTTGGGTTCTGATGAGTGGGATCTCATCATGGAACTCACTAATATCCCATATCAAATTCCATTATTTAAGCTTATGAGGACCTCTCTACATCATAAAAACTATCTTATGTAACTCTTGTTTGAAATTAACATCACTTGTACTCCTCTAGTAGGATGCGAAGCAAACGTATCTAGATCTAAAGATAGCATATTGTAATAATGTGAAGAGATGTCCATCCAAGTTGATGAAACAATAGACACTTCTCTTTCCTTAAAATTTCATATCACCTATGTGATTCCAAATGAGATTATAATTCATGTGAATGATCCTTCTCTATTTATTAATGTCCAAATTAGTGATACCCAAGTCAAGCATGCCTTGATGTATGAAGGTTCCAACACTTATGTTGCCTCTCTTGATTTTATAAAAACCCTTGGATATTTTGAATGCAATCTCAATTCCACACATAGTACATGTCAAGGATATGATCAAAGGTAAATGACTCCTTTAGGTTATTTATGTATTCCTATTACCATCTCACCTATCACCATTTGTGTGAAGGTGATCATATTTAACTTTTTTCTATCTTATAACATCTTCCTTGGTAGGCTGTGGACTCACCATATGAGAGATATTGATTCTTATATCTACCAATGCATTAAATTCCCTCATAATGGATCCATTTATAGGATTTAAGCTGACATTAACCCTTAGAATTTCAAACAATTCCAAGACCATGGTGTCTTCAAGATTCCTACTCTTGAACCTTTGCCCGGTATTCTATTTCATGAGTCTCAATGATTCAACTTTTTCATCAATTCCACTTGAGGTTACAATGGTCATCACAAACTCATTAGTAATAATCATCCTAACCTCTTAGATTCAAATCATGATGAGCCTAATGAGATCAACCTAAAAATTAAAACTTCTGATCTCTTATCTTAACTCATCTCTCAGTGTCTTGCTTCTTTGCATCCTCATTCTCTCAAATCTACTTGTGATGATATTCCTATTGTCTTGACTAAGACTTGAATTCTATTTATTACACTTCATCAAATGACAAATTCATCTATATGTGCATCATTTCTCTTAACATACCTAACTAAAATGATGGTTATTTCTTATATGATCCATTATTAGGTGGTCTTGTTTAGGCCTATGACATGAAGATTATTCATTATCATTCTTCTTTTCTTTAATATTTTTGTGTATCTTCCAATATTCCATCATTTACAGTTTTTAATTTTAGTATTTTTTCTATTTATTTTAAGCCAGAGATGGTGTTGATGCCTCCATTCTTTGAGGAACCTCATCAGATTATGATCATGCATCTTTCTATGATTGGGGCTTACCACTTTACTAGGTACTCTAATCACTATAACATACTTATCCTTGAGATGTGTATGACCCTTCCTTAGCCTTATATATACTGTGAACTTCCCTCAGTAAAGCTAGCTATAGTTGAGCCCATTTTTTTTCCCACTATAGTTAAGCATGTTCTTGTTCCCACTTTAGTTGAATCTCTCCCTACTTCTAATCCCATTACTCCTATTACATATATGGTGATGGTTTGATTCCTTTACCTTGGATGGCTCCGTTTCCCACCAAATGGGTTGATGAGCCTTCCTAAGCTTCTTCTGCTCTTGTTACACCTCATCCTATGAGTACTTCTATTAAGCCTACTCACAAGTGTATATGTTACTTCCATGGCACAAATAACCATTCTTCCATGCATTATCACAAGCTATGATAATATATTAATACTTTGCATCCTTCTACCTCTTGTTCTTTAGATAAATCCATACCTCCCCCAAAGGCACTACTTGAGTATATGCCTAAGTATGGATAGGTGTATTGTCTTTGACACCAATGTTGTACCCATCACATTGATTGTTACCACATCCTTTAATAACACATTAAATATCACCTTATAATTATTCCTACCCCTTCTTCCATTCCTCCCATAAGTCATTCTCACAAGAAAGTTTTCCCTTCTTCCCCTATGGCTCCACGTCCTATGGTTCCATCCCCTCATATGGGCCTTTTTTCACCTCTTGTTTCTCCACCCATGACGCCTTCACCCATAGTCCTTCCCTCACCTGTGGATCCTTCCCCACCAGTGATTCTTCCATCTCCCATAGAGTATGTTCCATGCATTCTTATGAGCATCCATTCCTTGATAACCATCGTTAGCATGATCCATCCAAAATTCCTATCTTTTCTATTCAGGAGATTAGGCATACAGTATTTTCTAAGTTTTTGTTGAAGATAGATGAGATATTAGCATCCATTTGCCTCTAACTTCATAAAAATCTATAAGATGTTTTAGATGATGTGTGTGGGCAAATATATTAGTATTTATGAACATATACATGGTGTTCTTCACATTTTCATTTGGATTAGACATGTGCTCCAATATTATCTTTACCTATTTGTTATATTATTTGACATTGTGTCAAAATTCTTATTTATCTTACATGGTGACTTTACTTTTGCACTCTATATTGCTTATACTATCAATTACATTTACATACAAATGTCGTATTTATAATTTCTTTCTTTTTATCTTGAGTTTCTTTCTTAAAAGTTCTCCTTTGTTTTCCTTTCATGATTTTTTGCTTTCTTATCTTTTTTTCATGGCTATTTGCCATTGTGACCTGGTTATACACACTTGGTTCCCTTTAGTCATTCCCTTTTTACCATGTGATCAGCTAGTAAATAGTTAATCTCATTATAAACTCCTTTCACCGGTCCACTTTGGGATCTCATTTTTCCCTTTATTCTCTTTTCTCAAACTAAGCATATACATGGTTGAGACTTGAGATAACATGCTGGTTCATTATTAATCCTAAGTGTTCTAGTCAATCTTGTCTTTGGTCACTTAGCTTCCTTTAGCCTAAGCCTACAACTCATTTGTGTGTATCACTCTATCTCTCATGATTGGTAATTCCAACTCCATATGGAGGAGGAATGTTAAAAATACTTAAAACATTAAAAATCCAAAATCATTTAACAAAAGGCAAAAACATTAAAAATTTCTTAAAAGTTGAATCACACTAAAAGATGTGATTCAAAGTACATCTCATTTTTCTAGTTTAAGCTCAAACTCCATAGTTGTTCTCACGATAGATCCAAGGTCCATTAGGGTGTGGTAGGCTAGTAGATTAGAAAAGTAGAATAAAAAAATATTTTAATGTTACCTACTTTCTCACACAATTACCCAATCTTCATAGTAAATTTATGGCTTTGTAAGCAATCTTGAAGAATGGGGAACATGTCATGGGAAGTTAGGTCTATTTTAATTTATTATACCAATATACCTTCATTAGTTTTTCTTAGTAGCATGCTTATTTTCCTATATAGCTTTATTTCTATAGCGAATAGGTTTCCTTTGTATATTGATGGTCATTGGTCACTTATGTCTTCTCGTGTCCTTAGTATGCCTCCTATCTCCTAAGGTCTTCTCATAAGATGCCTAAGTTATGATTTTTTACATTCCCTTTTTCATTCCAAAAATTATTCATATTTCCTCTTGAGAAATATTATTTTTTTCATTGATCACTCCCCTATGGATTCCATTTATGAGTTGCATTTTAAGACTATGGATAGGACCTGGCCTTCCTCACATATTATCACAATTCACATTCCTATTACTAATATCCCTTATTACCAGATTTTCATATTTATTACACCTCATTTATGTTCCCTTTATGATTTATAATGTAATACCATGGATAGGACCTGGCCTTCCTCACAAAATTTTTCACTAATCTAAGTTACAATCAAAATTACATGTGTCAAATATGAGATAAGATGTGTTCGATTATGAAGTTACACATCATTGACATGATTCCCAACTTGATTTAGTATGTTTTATGCTTACTTAATTTTCTCTTTCACTTTTATCTTCTTATTTTCCTATTGCATGTAAGAATCCAACCATTTCTTGAATTTGTCATACTTCCCAGCTTGAATTAGTTGATAAATTTAAGACCAAATTTTGCTAATTTTGTTTTTATCTTGTACTTTCCAATGTGATTTAGTATGACTAATTGACTTAATTTATTTTGTTTTTATACCATTTTTCCTTTCACATGCTTTCCACTTTATTACATTACTTTCCTACTTCCCAATGTGATTTAGTGTGATTTTACTTGTTTTAATTTGGTGCCAATTTTTATTTTAAAAAACAAACTTTTTACCATCTTGTTTTACCACCCTTTTTGTTCATTATACTTAGTCATTTTATTTTTATTACACATTTCCCAATATGAAATAGTGTGTTGTACATTTTGGATTGATTATATTTTACCAAGTCCTTTTTGCTTCTTTTTTTTAACCATGCAGGTGTTCTACATAATCTTATAAAATAATCCACAACTCATATATTTATCATAGCATATAAAAAACAACTAAATACATGTTCTAGAAAGAGATATATCCAAGCATCCACAAACACAACCATAATGCAAACATATACAATCAATAATCTAAATCCCAAAATGAGACATCTCTATATATATATATATATCATGAGTTTTAATACAAAAATACAACCATATATAAAAATAAATCTTTATGGTTGGGCCCCATCCTACCCATCTGTGTCCTAACAATGTTACCCATAGATGCCTCAGTCTGACTCCTTTGAATTGAATGTTATACAGAGGTTTTTTGACATATTAGTTCTAATGCCTACCCTTATATATGAAGCACCTAAGCCTACACCTATACCAACTATTCCAGGGTCATTAGATGTGTCTCTATCTCTTGCTCTTACACCTATGTCATATGGGTTAGGGTCACTACATGTTCACTCTCTCTTGGGCCTATACCTATCCCATCTATGTCATGGTAGTTATATGTTTAGGTCTCTCCTCAGCTAGGTCCTACCATTCCCATGCCTCTCTTACACTCACCTCTGTTAGTGGATGCATCCCCTTTTTATGTGATCACAACTACCTCATGGCCTCTCTAGCTAATCTAAACTATCTGTCTTCAACTAGGGCAAATGGTACCTTGGGATTCTCTAATTTAGTGGGGTCATATAGCATCACCACCTGGTCTAGGATATCATGGAGTGTTCCCCTCACTAGGGACCCCCATCTAGTCTCCTCATCCTCTTCCACACCTTCAAAAACCAAACTAGATAGATATTAGATCATTGATATATCTCAAAATATGTCTATCTTTAGTCTATCTCAAATAGACTTAAGTAAAAATTTAATCATATTTTATTACCTATCTATGTCAACCACTACTATCTCACCATCTTCATACTCATCGAGCATGGTGTCCCCATTTGTACATCCTCTTAGAAACTCATCTATAAGTCACTTCCTAAAAACAAATCCTAGAGTCACCACTCATACCCATCTTAGGCTATGCCTGAGTGGTCTCTTTATACCCCACCTGTAACCTAGCCTACCTAATGGGTCATCTAAGATATCTAATGTCCTTTTCCTACTTCTTCCATCAACATAATGTTCATGATGGTCACTGCTCCTCCTACAACAAAGCTGGCAATAGTAACTTTGGTACTCGTACCTCTAAATCCATCTCCTCCTATTCTATTACCCATCATGCCTAACCTATCCATAATCTCTCATGTCATGGTCTAAGTGCTGGCCTAATAACTACTAGCCCTAGTCCTCCTCTCCCCCATGGCTCTCTCATATGTTAGGCCCAAAACATGGGTACCACTACCCACACCACTAGGTGAGGCAATCCCATCTGCCCTAGTACATGTACCACTAGATGTGGCTCCATCCACCAAGTATAGTTCCTTATCACCTTTATCCATGCTAAAAATGGTGTCACCATCTCCCATCTAGGCCATGTCATAACAATGTTCCCATATGGATACCATACAATATCTACTCATCTCACCATCTACAATGTTATCACATGGGGCATGACCCATGGTACCTAGTCTTATCTCCATCTCTAAACCTGAGGTAACCTATTATTGACTAGATGGGGTAACCTAGTCAATTGATACATGGGAAACCTATTGTATATCCATGTTATCACTAATATAAATGATCTCACTAATTTATGCCCTCTAAATAACACTCCATACATGTCATGTATGATTTGTACCTAGATGATAGATCCCAAGTCATATAACACCCTCTTCTCTAATATCATCTGGGTCAAGGTTATCACAAATAATGGTACCTTTCCATCTAAATTGTGGGAAAACACCCATGCTATCACAAGTCCTATCACAACCTTCTAGATATCCAAAATCTATGAATTATACATATCAAACATGCTCACTCTAAATATAGGGTGTATTGTCTCTAAGCTTATCACCTATATAGCTACGGCTCTCCTCTCCTCATTACTATTTGGTACCCCCATGACCACAAGTGTACATAATATGGGTAATCCCAATATGGCATGAACATCCTCCAAGGTGATACTCACCTCTATGGTATCCCTCTCCACCTCCAACTTAAAGGTGTTAGTCAACCATTCCCAGGCTCCCATGAACATGACTAACAAATCTAAACTAGGTGGTATCCTACACATGTCTACTATGCCACCTAGGCCTAATGAGATCAATCTAGTTCTATCCTCTATAGACAAGAACTCTAATAAGTCCACTAGCCACGATGCATCCACTAACCACCAAAATTTGGGCCATTCCTGTAACCATAAAATAACAAAAGATGTATTAGAACCTCCATGTCATGTATAGTTAAAATACATTCTTTTATAGTTTTAATAAAAAACAAGCCTAATTTTATTTAATTTATTCAATTTTAATCAATTTGACCTATTTTTATCCTACTCAACCCTTATATCCCTCATTCGGCCAATCTAGGCCTTTCTATGACTCTTTTGGCCTTTTACATGCATTTTTGTACCATTTAGGTCCCTTGGTCAAACACTAGTTTGACCAAAATTTCCTTATTTTGACTTGGTTCACTTCACAAACCAAGTCAACCCTTCTATCTTTCCCCTATTAGTAATGAGTTGTCACAATGACTTTTTATACTAGGTTGACAACAATGTACTAGGTCAATAGTCTAGAAAACAAATTATGTTAGCACATACCTACTAGGTTGGCAGTATGGATTTTACCAAGTTTCATCCTACTAGGTTGACTAGGTTGACCAAGTTGTTTTCCCCTGTTGACCCCTTACATTTTGTGAAATGAATGCCTTCCAATAGTTATTTTCCCAAACCCATTTGCCTAAATGGTTTTTCCTACCCTTAGCATCTATTTTGTGTTCATTCTGATGTCTAGAAATGTGTTAAATTACAAATTTATAAAATACACATAAAATCATTAAAATATTCAAAAACTAGATTGAGATTCTCAGTTACCTACCTATAGTGCACCTATTCCCACTACTAGAGTTCCCTCTCATCTATACTGTCATCTCCTTGCCATTCTAGCTCATTTGGTCTTTTAGAGCTCTTTTTCTCTCCTTCACAAGTCAAAAATAACAAATGACTTCCCTTTGACCTTATTTAAACTTACTTTTAAAAAATCTTATCTTTCAAATATATTTCACTAGATTCCTTATTTTTCCTATCTTTATTTCTACCAATCCATTTTCAAACCATAAAATGTTCTAATATCATGATGACAGAGAATCTTTTCCACTACTACATACCTATCTTCCAAAAAAATTGATTTTTGGCTATTTTTTGCATTGACTTCTATAGGTTCACCTAATATTTTTTACATTGGACACCTTCACTTCTCCCCACTTTGTCCCAATTTATAAATTGTAAACAACTTGAAAACAAAACTTCCCAAGCTTTTGTTAAAAGGTTAAAAACATTGTCCAACAAATGTGAACACAACATGGCCGATGATAATATTTTCCATCTCTTTACCAATGCTCTTTTTCCCAAGTTACAATACCAGGTCACACTCTCTCTCCATGTACCTTGGAGAAGGCCATTGACCAATAAAAACATCAAGATTTCCTTATGTGTCAATTTGAGCCACCCCAACCTTTAATGGGTCCTTATATCTTACTTTATAATAAAAATTGTAATGCTACCAATGATGGTTTCATATACTTTTATGACACCATTCACACTATTCATGTTGTTATTCCTAACCAATCCTTATAACCATCTCCCTCTTCTCAACAATACACTAATCCTCACTTTTCTTCACCTAATAACATCAATATTCACAAACCCCTATCCTCAGCTAAATTACTAAGACATCTACATAGGCCTCTACCATGAGAACTTGATCCCACTCATCCTATCAAATCCTGGTATGATCCTAACAAGTTTTTTTGGTTTTACACTAGTTGGGGTCATTCTCATGAGACTTGTTCATAGCTTTATAATTTATCTATGGATTTTATTCTTGGTCCTAATTTTGATCATGATTCAATCATTCGAAAGCACCAACAAGCCTATGACATTGATTTTAAGGCTCATGAAACTAAAACTAAATCTCAAGACTTAAATCAAGATAAATCTCATTTGGCTATCTACAAAGACCCTATTCCTAATTACCAACCTAACCAAGATAAATAAGACAAGCCCACTCATTCCACCAATAATGTAAAAAGTCTTGCTGACCTAACTCCTGAAGAGAATGTGGTTAATATGACTAATATGTGAAGGGTAGTTGCTCAACATATCTACACCCCTCCATTTTCTCACACATTTTGTGTTATCAAATATTATTCTCTAACTCACTTAAATAATTTTTGTAAATATAACCTTATAACCTTTGATGAACCAATTCCAACTCCTCCTTTGGATAACACTTCCCATTCTATTTCCACCATCCCTCCATATTCTTTACCTAACACCAATGATAATCAAGCTTCTATCAACACTTCTTTTACCTATTCTTAAAACCAACATGAACTAATTACTTCATCTTAGCAACATAATTTAAAAAATTATTCTAAACCTTCTATTTCTTATCGACACAAATTCCAATGCACTTTGGTTCCTTCTTCTAAGGACCTTCTTCAACACTATGCACTTATTTCTAACAACCATATTATGGGTTATGATGAGTGGGATCCCATCATGGAACTTTCTAATCTCCCATCTCAAATTCCATTCCTTGAGCTTATGAGGACCTTTTCGCATCATCAAAACCATCTTATGTAGATCTTATTTGAAATTAACATCCCTCATCCTCCTCTAGTAGGACATAAAACAACATTATCTGGATATGAAGATAGCATATTATATCAAAGTGATGAGATGTCCATTCATGTTGATGAAATAATGGACACTTTTCATTCTTTAAAATTTCCTATCACCTCTATGATTTTGAATGAGATTTTACTTCATGCAGATGATCCTCCTCTATTAATTAGTGTCCAAATTGGTGATATCCAAATCAAGAATGCCTTGATTGATAAAGGTTATGACACTTATGTTGCCTCTCTCAATTTTATAAAAACCCTTGGATATTTTGAATGCAATCTCAAGTCCACATGTAATACATGTTAAGGATATGATCAAAGGTCCCAAGAAAGCAAATGGCTCAATACTCAAACATAATGCTGAAGTGGTACACTAGATGGAATGAAGGTCATCAAATACAAATGCACTTAGTGGACTTAAAAGTCTCAATAAAACTCAAATCTATATGAGTGGTCTAGATCCACTACTTGATTAAAACAAATCTGATAGTGGAATTCATCAAAATAGCTCTTATGAATAAAGGCTATAAAAAGTGTTGATAGTGTAAAATAATTCACCAACTTAATTTGATCTACTACCAGAAGATGTTGTGTACCAATGGTTAGCAAGGAACATGATATATGAAGAAGTAAGATCTACACCATACCCTCCCACATTGTTGACTAGGTAGAGTGATGCAAAAAAGGTCTGTATGAGTGGACTAAATCCACTACTCAAACACTAACATGCTGACACTATATTTACCAGAATAGCTACTCTTCAAAAGGAAATCAAGCTCCATAAAAAATATAAAGAAGACTATCAACTATAAAAAAAAATTGAACTTAAAGAACAAATATATCTCAAGAAAATCGCCCTAGTGGTGATGGGACAGTCATCAACTAAAAATTAAGTGCTCAACATCGCATACAAACATGAATAAAAAGACTCCATGACTCTCAGTGTGACCATAATAAAATATCCCATACAATTAAAAATACCAGATGATGCATAAAACCTAGAATATGATCAATTTATAGAAGATGCCATCAAGAACAAGAGAGTTTCATATAAAAAAGGGAGCAATGTGCAACATAAAATCATAATCAAGATGTAGGATGTCAGACTCTTCTAAAAATGCATTTATGAGTACAAAAATGGCAAAAAAAATAATGCACACTCAAAAATGGGATATCAAACTCTACCAAAAAAACATCCATGAGTGCAAGAGATGGTGAGAGCCATACAATGTGGATAAATAAGGATGAAAAAAGAGTTTGTTTCCTTGTGAGGGGGTTTGGCCACCTACCAAAATGTGCCTCACCCTTTGATCTTCGACACTCAAGATCAGAAATATGGATAAGCAATCATTAAAATCTCTTTTACAATATTATTTTTAAGAAAAAACATTAAAAATAATATCCTCCATTGATGAAATCCACAAAGAAGGATAAACCCCATTTTATAATGTTTTTCCTCAATTTTAATCATGCAACAAAAAAACAAGGTTTGCACCACCTCATAATAATGTCAATAAATGACATTAAAAATTAATTTCCTTTAGATTTTTTTTTAAAAAAATTAAGAATCACTTTTAGTTAGATCCACCTTTGATAAAAAACAAAAATGACCACTCCAATAAAATGAGACACTAAATCCCCCCTTGGATTTGTTTTATAGCGAGGCTTGACCCCTTAATCATCCTCTACCAAAAGAAATCCCTCCACCGCTTAAAAAACAACACCTTTTAATAATAATTTTCCCAAAAATGGTTCTTTGGTGTTATCAAGTTCCTCAAACCCAAGAATTCCATAAATTGAGAGCTTTACCTCAAAATCAAATACAGACTAGGCTATTTATCACTTTGAATTTGTAAACTGCAAACATGATCAATGAGAAGATGGTTACACAAGGACAAGTTGTGGATGGAGTTTTGGTTGGTGTGGAGATCAGTGAAAGAGGAGTTTTGGTGGTGAGATGGTATGGATTTAGAGATCTGATCAAAGGCCTTTGATTAGGTGGCAAGGAACAAAAAACTCTATGGCCTTCAAATCCTCATTAAGGCACATCTTCATTCAAAATTTCCAAGTTTCCAATACTTTGATGGTGTAAATACATCAAAACATCAAAAATTATGCCATGCCATAGGTATAAGGCTAAATGTCTTGCTATGAATGCTAAAAATAGCCATTATGTAATTTAAGTCATATGAAAAAATTCCATGCAATGCACAACAAGTGTTATGCATTCTAAGCATCCTTCAAAGGAGAATGATAGCAGGTAGGAGATTATAAAAAAGATCTACCCAACCAATGCAATGCCAAAATGTCAATCACTAGTTCAGGTAGCTTTCAATGCTATTCAAAATAAATATTTAAACCTACCAATTAAAGGGTGAGGCCAATTAGGTGTTCATTATCAATAGTGATGGGACAATCCACTAATCAATTAATAGCTACAACTACAAGGAGAGGCAAAGAAATCACAACTAGGAAAAAAACTTCTAACACCACAAATATAGTCAACATATAGTGGTTGGTAGCCTATATCATCATGACTGGTAAAGCCAAAAAAATAGGATCCAATATCTAATGTCCAATTCCATGAATAAATATCTGGAAGCATTTTTACTTATTTTATGCCCTGTGACTAGGAATAGAAGTAGGCAAACTTGAGGATGGGTGTGGTGATACAACTATTGGATATGTCATTTCCTAGAGAAACTAAGAATGGCTATGACATGATGTGCTAGGATTTGTATTCAATATTCAGAAATAGGGGCATGGAGGTGGCCAGAATGTGCTTTGGAGACACTAGATATTGTTATCTTAATGAAAGAGCCAATGTTGTAAACATTGTGAGATGATAAAACTTGAAGCAACATAAACAATAGTTGTATAGTATGGTATGGCTAATAATTTCCAAAATTAGACCAAAGAAACTCTTAAACCATAAAATTTTGACTCTGATAAGTTGAATGCTTTGTATAAAAGTATGAAGCCCTCAATAAAATAAAAATGTTTGTATATAATTTTCAAATTTGATCTGATCAATAGATGAAATCCATGTAGAGGGGCTGAGTAATGGCTATAAGAGGGTGCTCTGATACCATGTTGGAGTTCATATTGAACTCATAACCAGCAAGATATCTCCTAAAAAGCATTACCATAGAGTAGTCATCTCAGACATTATGCATAAACGAGTCTCTATATTATTTCCTCAAAATAATAATACAAACATCCATAAATATATCTCTCCACTAGTCTAATATAAGCATAGGAAGTACCTAATAAATAGGCATAATAGTTTATTTTTCACAACAAATAATTTTTTATGTGAAACTAATATTATTTATTATAGAATTTTTACATGCATAAAATTAGTGTGCAAATATTCGATACATACCAACTAATTAACCAACTCCCAATAAAGAACTCATGAGTGAGTGTGAATGCTTACTCCAAAAAATTCCTCTTTTAGGTTGTGTATGGCTTCCTATTACCATCTCACCTATCATCATTCATGTGAAGGTGATGACCTTTAACTTCCCTCTATTATATAACATCTCACTTGGTAGGCTGTGGACTCACCATATGAGAGCTATTGATTCTTATACCTACCAATGCATTAAATTCCATCACAATAGATCCATATATGGGATTTAGGGTGACACTAACCCTTAGAATTTTGAATAATTCCAAGACCATGGTGTCTTCAAGATTCCTACTCTTGAACCTTTGTCATGTGTTCCATTGTGTGAGTCTCAATAATTCAACTTTATCATCAATTCTACTCGAGCTTACAACGGTCATCCTAAACTCATAAGGAATATTCCTCCTAACCTCTTAGATTATAATGATAATGAACCTAATGATATCAACCTAAAAATTAAAGTTTATGATCTCTCACCTCATCTCATCTCTCAACTTCTTGCTTCTTTGTAGCCTCATTCTTACAAACCTCCTTGCGATGATATTCTTGTTGTCTTGACTAAGAAATGACATTATATTCATCACAATTCATCAGATGACAAAGTCATCCCTACATACATCATTGATCTTCACACACGTGACTATGATGATGGTTATTCCTTAGATGATCCATTATTGGTGGTATTGTTCAGGCTCGTGATGCTAAGATTATACATTATCATTCTTCTTTGCTTTAGTCTTTTTGTGTATCTTCCCATATTCCATAATTTAAAGTTCCTAATTTTATTATTTTTCCTCTTTATCATAGGGTATATATGGTTTTGATACCTCCAATTTATAATTAACCTTTAAGAGTATGCTCATGGATCATGTTATGACCAGGCCTTACCACTTTCCTAAGTACCTTGATTATTATATCTTGCTTATCCATGAGATGTGTGCGACCCTTCTTTGGCCCTTTTTAGACCCTACCCTTCCCTCATTAGATATTTATATAGTTGATCCCATTTATTCTCCTACTATAGTTAAGCCCATTCTTATTCCTACTTTAGTTGAGTATCTCCCTGCTTTTGATTCCATTGCTCCTTCCATTACGCCCAGTCCCATTTCTTCCCCACCATCACCTTCTCTTGGTGATGGTTTGCTTCCTTTACCTCACATGTATTTGTTTCCCACAAAATGGGACAATGAGACTTCCCAAGCTTCTTCCACTCCTATTACACCTCCTCCCATGAGTACTTCTACTAAGCTTACTCATAGGTGTATATGTTGCTTCCATGACATTGATAACCATTCTTCCATGCATTATCACAAGCTGCAACAATATATCAATACCTTACATCCTTCTACCTCTTAATCCTTAGAAAAATTCATACCTTCCATA
>JARHVA010000774.1:4252500-4392500 GCA_037957365.1 Torreya grandis | reverse complement strand
AATCTACAATGTATATACATAGAACATGTTCACTCTCAATCTAGGGTGTATCATCTTTAAGCCCATCACCCATATAGCTAGGGATTTCCTCTCCTCATCATGATCTAGTACCCCCATGATAATGGGTATACCTACTATGGGTAGTCCTAGGATGGCATACACATTTTATAAGGTGATACCCACCTCTATGTTATCCTCTTCCACCTCCCACCTAAAGGTGTTAGTCAATCATTCCTAGGCTCTAGGTACATGACTAACAAATCTAAACTAAGTGGTATCCTGCACACATCTACTATGTAGCTTAAGCCTAATAAGATCAATCTAGTATTATCCTCTATAGACAAGAACTCTAATAAGTCTGAGATCCATGATGCATCCACTAACTACCAATATCTAGGATGTCCCTTCAACCATAAAACAATAAAAGATGTATTAGATCCTCCATGTCATGTATAGTTAAAATACATTATTTTAAAATTTTAATTAAAAATAATCCTAATTTTCTTTAATTTATTCATTTTTAATTAATTTAACCTATTTTTAGCCTACTCAGCCCTTCTAGCCCATAGCCATCGATTATGGGCCTTTCTAGCACTCTTTTGGCCTTTTACACTTATTTTTGTATTATTTTGGTCCCTTTGTCAAATATTTCAATAGCATAGAAATAACATAGTAATAATGAATTCTTTGAGAAGAGATGTAGTATTACTCAAGATCGCAATACAAATATATGCTTATCTCAAGGAAGAGATGTCTATCTTCACATTTCGGGTTACCTCTTCATTTATACACATTTTTAAGGTATGGGGAGGATGTGGAAGGTCACCAATCTCAAGGTAGATTAAGTGGTTCAACTTCCAAGATTTAAAACAATACAGAAGTTTGAGGAATTACTATTTTTAGAAACTTACTATTTTTAGATTGCACTACTAAAATTGAAATTTGGGGCACTTCCATTGGGTTTTTAGGGGTCAAACTTCATTAAGCAAAACTCATGCCATATCACAATTTTCTCCTCATTCTTAGCTTTCCAACGGTTTAAACAGTGAGTCGATTGGAGCTACGGTGCAAAAGTTATGGCTCCTGAAAGTTCTGTCATCAATTGGGGTAGAACTGTCACCCGAATTATCGCCTAAATTGTTGCCCGGATCAACTAGTTTGACCAAAATTTCCTTATTTTGACCTAGTTGACTTCATAAACTAATTTAAACCCTCTAGCTTTCCCCTATTAGTACTAAGTTATCACAGTGACTTTTTATACTATGTTGGAAATAATGTACAAGGTCAGCAGTCTGGAAAACAAACTACGTCAACACATACCTACTAGGTCGATAGTATGTATTTTACCAAGTTTTGGCCTACTAGGTCAATTGGGTGGACCTAGTTTTTTTCACCTATCAATCCCTTACATTTTATGAAATAAATGTCATCTAGTAGTTATTTTTTCAAACCTTTCAAGCACATTTATTTAAATGGTTTTTACTAACCTTAACATCTATTTTGCATTCATTTTGATTCTAGAAATGTGTTGAATTAAAAATTTATAAAATACACTTAAAATCATTAAAATATTCAAAAACTAGCTTGAGATTCTTAGTTGCCTACGTGTAGTACACCCGTTCCCATTGTTGGGGGTCCTTCTCAGCTAGCCTGTCATCTCCTTGCCATCCTAGCTTGTTTGGTCTTTTATAGCTCTTTTTCTCTCCTTCACAAGTCAAAAATAGCAAATGACTTCCCTTTGATCTTATTTAAACTTAATTTTCAAAAATATTAATATTTCAAATATATTTAATCATATTCCTTATTTTACCTATGTCTTTGTTTCTACTAATCTATTTTTTTAACCATAAAATGTTATGGAATCATGATGACATATATAATCTTTTCCATTAATATATACCTATCTTCCATTTTTTTAAATTTTTGGCTATTTTTTGCATTAATTTTTACAAGTTTGCCTATTGTTTTTCACATTGGACACCTTCAATTCTCTTGTAGTCTGCTTCTTTATCTCTAGCACTAATATAAGTAAAGGGATGAATTTTTCAATTTTATCCTTTCATTTATCTTATTTACTACTTACTACACTTGACTTAGCATTAGCATTGTGTTATCATGTTCTACTCTTGAAGCACCATCTTATGTTGAACTCACATGACACATGATGAGATTTGAGTAGGGCATATGTATACATAATATTTTCAAAATTTTATCTATTACCAGAACTTTGTATGTTGCAATAACCTATTGAGTCTCAATCTCTCTGACTACACACCATAAGGGGTGCACCAAGAAAGGGGTGGGTAGACCATTGGTGCTTCACAAGATTTTTATCCCTTTTGTAACTTGTTGTCTGCACACATGTCTCCTAAAAACATTATCCCTAAGCTTATTCTTCTCTATTGTACCCTCTCTAGTCATTTTCTACATTGTATCCTCCTATTCCTCACATTAACCCCCCTTTTGTCATTTAGCTATATTAGGTTGACTGGGTCGACCCTATATAGTTTTGGGTAATTTTCACTTAGGAACTAGTTTGGCCTTTGGCTAACCCAGCTCATGACCTAGTGATTAATTATCCAAAATTATGCTAGGTTGACTAGGTTTACCCTATTGGCCAAGATTTTTGAAAGGGTTTAGGGTCAAATCCACCTATATATACAAGTTTATTTCACCATTATTGAGAGAAGAGATGAAGAATTAAGATATATTGTGCATCTACTTATTGACCATTCTACATGAAGATCAAAAATAGGGTTTCATACTTTATTTAGAGATACAGATATTATCTTGTGGAGAAGCCTTTTAGATACATTGATAGGTTGTGTAGTCTAGAGATGATTTATCCTTGTCATCCTTATTTACCACAATAACCTCTTGTGAAGCATCTTGGTCAAGGGAGAGATTGAGGCTTAGTGGGTTCGTCTTCAAAGGTAAGTATTCCTAACTTTGTTCCTCCTTTATAAGAGTAGATAGATATGCATTTGTACTTATCTTCCATATATTAGGATTTTTTATACATTGATATGAGTATATGTCTTCTATGCATGTTTAATTTTATTGTTTCTAACCTCCACTTTTTACCATAAGCTTTGGTGAGCACTAGATTAGATTTTATTTACTTTTTGTTAGTTTAGTGAGATATCAAAACAAAGTACTCCCTTAGGGTTATTATGTGATTGTGCTTTATTGGAGGCTTTGGAACCCTCCCTATCATGGTGTATTATGGTAAGATATCCCCTAATAAAGTCTAGTGGATCCCCATATTATTCATGTTCCTATTTAACAAATGTGTCCCCAATTGAAAGTGTATGATATGATCTATCTTCTCTAGGTTAGGATTGATTTATAGACATGATGCATTTTTTATTGCATACACCATCTTCCTTAGAACAAGAAAACTTTCTCATGAGCCTCAACCAATAAAATTTCATACCATTGAAACTATTTGTCCTTCTTCCAAACCTTTCATAGAGTTCCTTTAGGAAGACATGATCAATGATAAAATTATCTTCCATGTCAATGATCTACCTCGCTTTATCAAAATAGATATTAATACCACCATGATTCACAAAGTGTTAATAGAAGAAGGGTCAAGAGTCAATGTGACATATCTTTGGATCATTAAACAACTTGGATATAACAAAGATCATCTCAAGCAAACTAATTTAATATTTTGTGGATTCAACAAGACCAATCAAAAGTCACTTGGTTGTATTTGGATCCCTCTTACTATTGGACCCAAAAATATATGTACTAATATTATATTTATTGATTTACCATTATCTTATAATATACTCCTAGGACACCCATTGACTCACTGTATGAGGGTTATTATCTCTTTTAATAGCCAATGTATCAAGTTTATTCATAATAGAAAATAGTATAAACACGAGGCTAATCCTAACCCATGGAGTATTCAGTTTTCCAATCCTAAATATCCATATTGGATTCCCACTATTACAAAAATTAATAGTTCACCTTTACCTAAATTTATTAATATGAATCTAGACTTGCATGTCACTCTTGTTGATTCTAACGATGATGAGCCAAACTATTTTAAAAACATATGCAATACTACCAAGATACCTCACTACAATTTGGAGTGGCTTCCTCCTTCCTTGTTAGCTCATGATCATTCCATCCATTTTATAGATTATATCACCTATTTCCATCCTCTATGTAATGTACATCAAGCATTTTATACTAAAGATAATTTCACTTGTAATGACTATGAAGTGGCTAAGCTATTTCAAGATCCTTTAACCATGTCACCTCATAAATTTAGTGATCTAGGTGTCTCACCTTCAAATTTTCATTTAGATAACCAAACATGTATTATTTATACCACCTATTATTATAGATACATTATGGCCCAAGCTCAATCATGAGCCTTGGATGTTCAACATTATTAGAAAAACCCTATCTAAAATACATGCTTTTAACTGTGATGTTCATATAATTTCCATGAATATTGAGTTAGAAACTAAATTTTGGAAGCACAATCACTAATATCAGGGTTTATTTAGTGTTTAAAACCTTTCTTTCAATTATACTTTAACATTATTTGAACCATGAAAGCAATATAGTGATATAGCAATGCATAAAGAATCATTCACATGAGCATGAAATAATAAAACACAAATCTGAGTGGCAAACCATCAAGGGAAATAAAACCCACTATGATATTTACAAATGGAATAATTTACTATTAAATAAAATATCAAATTATATTTATCACCAACTATCACCAAACCCAATAAAGTCAAGCACCTACTTGACTAGGCTTTAACAAGCACCTACTTGCAAGGAAGCACTAACTCCCTAAGTGACTCAGCACCAATTCAACCGCCTCATGAATTTTTATCAAATTCACACCTTTGATATTTTTTAATGGTCTATAAATCATTTTAAGACCTCCTTATTCTAAATTATGCAAGATTTTACTCACTTGTTTTGCATACTATACATAGGCCTAAATTGCCTTGTATATGTACTATTCTCATGGTCAGACACCACTTGGTCAAACACATACATTCAAACTCATAATTAAGACACACAATAAGTCTTAATACATATTTTTAACATGGTTAAATCACAATTTTAACCCCTTTTGGTCTGCCATAACTGAATTAGGCCTTACTCCTCCTTTAGGTCTCATGGAGGCCTAATTGCATTAGGTATATCCTCTTAGCACTAAAACTTGATATTATTGGGCCCAAATGGCCTTATCCAACAATTAAAAATAAATAAATAAATTATAAAATTAAATTTACTAACCTCATCCATGATTTATTAGACTTGTATCCTTAAAACATACCATGAAAGCTCCTTTAAGACAAACTACCTTATTAGGCTTGCGTACCTCAAAAGTCTATCTTATAATAATGAAGCTTAAACACCCTTAAGTTACTAAATTATGAAATATGAAACATTTAAAAATATTATCCATGAACTTAGGGTCATAACCAAATTCTTGGGACACCTTCAATTAGGAGATAAAGGCTTAAGAACATCTCTGTAACTCGCTCACTCAGAACTGCCAATTCCTCTTAAAAACCAATCATGATGAATTAGACCTCCAATGCCTATGTAGATATTTTTAATGAATCATAATTCATAAAATTTTTCCTATGATATATAAATAACATACTAAAATATTAAATTAATATGGTTTAATGGAAAATATTGGTCTTATAGACCAATTTCTTGACCTTATATCTCACAGTCCTATCTAAACCAGATAGGCCATTTTGTGAGCAAATTTTTCACCACATACATTGAACTTGAAAAATTATAAAAGCATGATATTTAATTATAATTCATAAATAAATTATTGATTCACTTTATTTCATAATATATCATGCACAAATCCTTAAATATATCTTTTCATCTCTACCTAGATTTTATACTATTCACACCATTAGGTCTATCTACGACTGGATTACTTGGATGACCAAATTAGAACACTTGAAGGATATAAACTATCCATAAATCATCATAGACATGAAAAATGAGTTTCTATCCTATTCTACCATCCATTTTATTTTCTTTTCCAATTCAAATTTTGAGAGCTATAATAACTTCTTGACAAATAGGCATGTATCTATACATTTTATCTCTCATCTGACTAACCACCACCACCTAGAGGTACCTGGGAGAGTTGAATACATTATATAATATATTATCTATAAATTTTAATTCATCCTAAGGTATTTTGAAAAAAAAAACATTTTGGGTCCTTATTAGGGTTTTAGGGAGGTTTAACATAGGTTTTGGTGTTAATGATTGTTCATATAGATATCCTAGATAGTACTCTTCCAAAATTGTGATTCAATCACTTTTCATTCTCACATGTGCATAATTTCCTTGAAATATGATCTTCATACCTCATTAGGCTAGGTAGGGTCTAAGAGTGGTCTAAGTATAGATTTGGATTGAAGGTCCTACCCATATAGGTTCACCCTAAAACTCTCATGAATGCTTATATACCTTAATTACATGATAAAATAGTGACATAAAACATTTGAATGCATGTTTTCATTCATTTTTCCATGTGCATACCTTTTTATGTCATGACTACGCTTTTTACCTTCCATGCAGACATAAGACATTAGTTGCCTTCAAATTATCTCTTTCTCTTTCTCTCATGACCACCACACTCTATCATGACAATAGTATTCCATTCACCTTTTCACATCACACACTGCCAACTATCCTTAATCACCTTTGACATCAATGATAATACTCAATAATCTCCCTCTTTGTCATTGATGGAAACCACTCTCAAAAACTTATCTCAGCAGGTTATTTATCCCCTATTCTAAACTTTCTCCCCCTTTGACATTAATGATAAAGAGGTGCCTTCAACTCCTTAGATCAATCTCTCGTAACCATAAACTCAACACATAGTATTTTGAGTCTATGAAACATCATACAAACATGTTCCCCCTATCTCCATGCATACCTTCTCGACACTAATCACCTACTGTTAGAGCTAATGAACCACCTAATTATCCCCCCCTAAGCACTTGAATTCCTTAATGACTGCTAGGGGTAAGAATTACACCAAGTGCTTGTCTTAGTTGTTCAAATGTTGTCTTTGGAATTTTCTTGGTTAGAATATATGCGATCTGATCCTTAGTAGATACATACTCAAGTTTGACATTTTATTCACTTACCTATTCTCTTAAGAAATGATACCTAATGGGAATGTGCTTAGTCCTTGAGTGCATAACTAGGATCTTTGATACACTTATATCACTTGTATTATCACAAAAGATAGGACTAGGACTATCATACTCCACTTTATAGTCCTTTAAAGTTTACCTCATCCATAAGAATTTAGTGCAACATGAATTTGTTGTAATGTACTAGACCTCACAAGTAGAAAATGTCACTGATGTTATTTCTTTTTTACCCATGATACAAGGCACTCTCCTAAGAATAAAGCTCCTCCACTAGAGCTCTTCCTATCATATAGACTTCCTACCTAGTTTGCATCTGTATAGGATGTCAAGTTAAAATCCTATCTCCTTGGATACCACAACCAAAAATCCATAGTCCCCTTGAGATACTTAAGTATCCTTTTGAATACTTACAAATGATTTTTTTTGGGTCTGCTTGAAATCTTCCCACAAAGCCTACTGCTTGCATGATATCAGGTCTAGAGGCATCAGTGTATAACAAACTTCCAATCATTGACCTATATGATCTATGATTGACCTTTGGAGATTCATCCTCCTTGTTTAACTTAAACCCTATGATAATAGGTGTGCTAACTACCTTGTAATATTACATCTAAAATTTCTTCAACATCTCTCTTATGTAATTAACTTGTGAAATGAATATAAATTTCTTTTGTTAAATGATATGTAACCCAATGAAGAATGATAGTTATCCTAGCATGGACATCAAAAAATCCTTCTTCATCACATATGTAAAGGCCTTAGTCATATTCTCATTGTTTTCACCAAATATGATATCATCCACATAGATAACCTCTATCAATTGATGATTATTTTGTGTCTTTATGTATATATTACTATCTATAAATATTCTCTTGAATACTTGGTCCAATAGGTACCTATCCATTCTAGCATACCAAACTCTAAGATCTTGATTTAAACAATAAAGAGCCTTTTTCAATCTACATACATAGTCCTTATTACCTGATAATGAGAAACCCTCAAGTTGTTCTATGTACACCTCCTCTTCCAAGTTCCCATTCAGAAAAGCTGATTTGACATCCATCTGGTAAGCCTTGAACCCTTTGAATCTAACATATACTAGAAATAATATGATAGCCTCCAATCTTGATACTAGAAAAAAGGTCTCCTCAAAATCTACCCCTTCTACTTATGCATACCAATGTAGCCTTATTCCTAATGACTTCTTCATCTTCATTCGAATTATTCCTAAACACCCATTTTGTGCCAATGACATTCATGTATTTAGTCCTAGGAACTAGTTCCCAAGTCTCATTATTTTCTATTTGGTCTAATTCTTCATTCATAGCAGCTTTCTGAAACTTGTCTTTAATTTCTTCTAAAAGGTTCTTATGTTCAATATTAGATAAAATAGAAACATTCTCTTAATTTAGGTTACTTACCAGTTCCCTCCTTTCTTGCATACCTGTATCCTTGTTACCAATGATTTTTGATTCAGGATGGTCTCTTTAAATATATCTTGAGGGACCTTTTAAATCTTGTCTTTCCTTAATTTCTTATTCTTCCTCATCTATCTCTATTGTTTCTTCTTCATTATTGAAGTCCAAATTCTCGGATGCATCCTTTGACTGAGAGTGTGACTTCTTAAAACTTATCTCATCAATATTCACATTGGTGATTTCCACTATCTTTTGCAACCTCTTATTATAATATCTATAGCCTAAGATTATTGATGAGTATCCCTAGAATATTCCTTCATTATACCTAGAATAAAACTTACCTAACTCTTCCTCATCTCTTTTGATGAAGCATTTTCTTCCAAACACTCTAAAGTGTTCCACATTTGTAGGTCTGCCTTTTCATAGTTTATAAGGGGTTTTTTACCATTAATTTTTATCTATCCTATATTCAAAATGTAGACTATAGTGCTTATCGCCTTTCTCTATTATCCATCAGATAATATTAATTCATTTAGCATAGTACTTACCATTTCTTGAACTATCCTATTCTTTCTTTCCACTACCTCATTCTGTTGAGGTGTCTTAGTTGCCGAGAACTATCTCCTTATCCCATCAACCTCATAAAAGTCATCAAAATCATTGGACCAAAACTCTCATCTTTCAACAAATATTAAGAATTTGATCTTTCCATTCTTTTCATTCTCAACTAGAGCCTTGAATGACTTGACTTATCAAGAGATTTTGACTTTTGTTTCAAGAATGCTACCCAAATCATTCTTGTGTAGTCATATATGAGTAACATCAAATAGATATCTCCTTGAATACTTTGGATTATTTTAGGTCCATAGAGATTAGTGTGTATTAACTATAAATTTATTGTAGTAGAATACTCTTTATATTTAAACCTCTTTATATTATGCTTACCATGTTGAAATGCCTTGCAAACTCTGTTTGTAGGTTTTGCTATTTTAGGCATATTATTCATAGACTTCTTAGAGCTCATTTTGACCAAATTATCAAAGTTTATGTGACCCAATGTTATTTTCCATAGCTAACATTCATTCATATTTCTCATAGCTTATCTCTCCTTAATCTCATTCAAGACATACAGATTATTCTTCATCTTCTTAGCATTGGAAATTAGCATTCTTGATTTGTATTTCCTTATATCACAACCTTTATCATGAAAGCTTAGTGTGTGTCCTTGGTTACACATGACTTACACTAAACAAGTTATGTTTTAATCCTTTCACATATAACCTATTCTATGTCTTGGTCTTCCCATTCTCCAAACTCAATATACCCTTGCCAACAATATTAGCAGTTCTATTATCTCCAAATCTCACTGTCCCTACAACATTATTATTCAATGAAATACACTATTTCTTATCCCATATGATGTGATTTGACCATCCACTATCTATATACCATTTAATGCCTTCATCTTGGATGTGAAAGGCAGTCTGAGATAGCATAAATTATTCTTATTTAGTCTTCTGCTCTTCCTTCACCTTATCTATAGGGTTTAAATGCTTGATCCACTTCTTAGTGGTATGACTATATAAAATTTTTAATTAATTGATATTACTCATATGCCTCATATTTCAGTACCTTAAATATGTCCTCTCTAATCACAATTATAGCAAAAAAAAATCTTTTAGTATTGAAATGAGCATTCATCCTATTCCTCTATGAGGAATTGATTCTATCATGATGTCTACAATCCATCACTCTATGTCTATATTGATTGCATGAGAAATAGTAACCATTAAAAGGATTCACATACCTTGTTTGTATGATGTTGAATGATGAACCTCTACCTTTTTTGTCTATTGGAGTCACATTCTTCTTGACTTGTTGGTGATCAATTTGAGTCTTAGATTTGAGATTTTTTGCATAGGTTTTTAATCAATACCATCACCTATTGATAGTCCATTATCCTTTGAGGTTTGACTATCCTTATTTTATTTTTGGTCTTATTTGAACCCAAGGCCTATTTTATCATGTGGAGACTTTTGACTATTCAAAATATCACCAAGGACTTCAGTGCTCTTTTCAAATTTATGATGTGTCTTCAATTTAATTATTGTCTATTATAATTTTGCCTTTAAGGACTCTAATTCTATTTTATGTAGACACCTAAAAGTGGCCACCAGTGACCTCCAATCAAGCTTCAAATCAATTTATATCAAATATCACAATTTGGCCTAAAGACACTAAAACACATTAAATGATTTGAATCTGTCATATACAAGTGTCAATTTTGGCCAATGTATCCCTAAATAGGGCAATGCATTTTATGAGATATCTAACTTTGATCAGATCATTTCAAGTAAAAATGACATTTTCACACCTAGGTGCTTTGGATTACTATTTTCTACCAAATTTCTTGCATGAGACATGTGCCCTTGTTATTTTGTGTTAGCAACATCCTAAATGGGATAATAGATCCAATGCATCTAACATCACCTTCTAATTCCAATCCAATCAAATTTTGAGCCAATAATACAACATTTTAACCAATTTGATTAATATGAGCACCAATTTCCAAGATTTGCACCAAAAGTGACTAATTATGTTTAAAGCTAATTAATTTGAATCAAGAGCTTAAATGGATTTTCCAAGAATGTTATTGATTATTTATTTATGGAAATTAATTATGATTTTCTACATGACATCATTCTATGGTTTGGTATACACAAGCCATAAATGCCATAAATATCTAATTAAGCCCTCCCATGCCTTTTTAATGCCTATATATCCCAAATATTTATGAGGGCATTTATTGATTATAGCCTCCAAAATTGAATGGATTATTAGCCACACATCTTTATCTTGAGATGGATGGTTCAGGTTTATTTTGATCAAATGAGAAAATATATAAATAAAAGGCCTCACACTCATAATTTTAAGCTATCTTGGTGTAAACTTATAATGCCCAAATGATTTCAAAATCCATTTGATATAGTGTTATTATGCCAAATTATTGAGAGAAGCCACAAGCCAAATCCATAAAGCCGATGGTGCCAAGAGGAGGTGGAGATATCCAAATATCCATTTCCAAAGACCTTTGATTCACAAATCGAGCAAGCCACTCTACGAATCATTTGGAAGCTCCAAGGAAGGTGAAAGAATGTTTCCTTCATGTTTTAGTTGTTGTTTTCATATGCATGTTTGTTACTAGTTCCCCCAAATATCTAGGCTTAAGATGTTAGCATTAGTGTGTTTTGTTTTTGGATTTGATTTCATACACTAACATGATACTAATCTCTAGTTAATGGCTTCATATGTTCACAAATGGCATGGCTAGTGGGACCCAACATATCCCATGTACTAATAATATCGATGTGAAAGTTTTAAATTAATATTTAGAGGCTTGAAATGTTTTTAAATTGATTTTATAAATTTATTTAGCCCTATTTCATCTTCACAAATTTACATAGAGACCACTGATGGTCAGGTGCAACCACTAACAGTTAGGTGCAACCATTGATGGTCAAGTGTAAATATTAATGATCAAGTTCAACCATCGATGGTCTAATAGAACCACTAATGGTCAGGTCCAACCACTAATAGTTAGGTGGTAGAGAAAAACCCATTTAAAAAATGTCTTTTTTGAGCTTTTATTCAACTTGTTGCTAATAATTTGGATGTCTAAGTCTCTAGTCTAGTTTTATTTTATGATTTAAAAGCCTTATTTTTTAATATTTTTGTTCTAACAATTTAATAAGTGTTATTTTTATCTAAGATTGTTGATGCCTTCACGTTAATAGGTAACCATCAATGGTTTAGTTTTGACTGCTAATGGTTGGTAAAACATTAACCACCGATGGTTAGCAATAACCACCGATGGTCACTATGTTTTTTTTTTCAAAAACACAAACCTGAGAGTTCAATTTTCAAAGTTAATTATTTAATTTTCAAAAGAGCTTCTAAGATAAACAATATTTTGACAATTTTCTTTCAAGACCAACTTAGAAAATCATCAAATCAAGATTAATTAGATTTTTTCAAACCTCTTTAGGATTTTTAGAAGGAATTAGGAATTTCCATTTGGTACTTAAAGGAAAATTTAGGGTGTTTACTTGAATAGTTTATAGTTGTTCTTTACAAGTTTTTGTAACTTAAGGCCAAAGGGACAAAGAACACCACCAAATCTTTCATTTTAGTGCTTTAAAATTGAACTCACTTCCAAGTTTTTATTTTATACAAGTTATTCATTGTTTGCTTAGTTTTTTTTTTTTTTACAAAAAGGAAGTTGTGCATGTATGCTCTCCCCCCGTCCCCTATAGGGAACTTGTGGGATCAAAAGCACCATCTTCATTAAAAAATTATACCTTAGTCTAAAGGAATAAAATATATGTTTTGAAGGCTCTCCCTAATACCCACATGGCTTGGGTGATATAAAAACAACCATAAAGATCTTTTACTTAGTTTTATATTTTACACATCTTGGTTTGTGAGGGGGAATTCATTACCTCAGACAAGTTCTATAGGGAAGCTTTGACCCAAGGATTCATCTCCCAGAATCATTTTCAACCCTCCTCCATGGGGGGTATATAAATTAGGATCCCCTCACTAGGATGATGGTTTGAGTAGTTAAACCATCTCCATTAATAGAGGCTAATCCTTGGATGTTTGAGCATGTTAGACATTGCACTACACTAAGTGAGCAATAAATGTAGTGGTTTTAAAAAGGGTAAGACCTTTTTATAGAAATCCATATGACACAAACATAAATGACATGTTATTTTTCTTGTTTGCTAATGTGAAAAATGGTAGACATGAGATCCATCTAGATAGTCAAAAAATTTAGAGTTTAGACAAACCCCACTTGACATGGAAGTATTGTTGATGCAAGGTGTGCCCCAAGGTCCATGTCACCATATTATCACTTGAGAAAAGAGGGTGTAATACCCTACTATACAATGTGTTTTTATTTTGGATGTATAATTAATTTCCTCTTAAGTGTATTTATAAAGATAGACTTCAACAATATCATGCAACCTTGTCAATTTAGGGATTAAGATGATTAATTTGTTGATTTTGTCTTTATCTTAGATTACTTAGTCTTGTTTGGAGTCAAAACTTGATTGTTAACAAAAAATTTAAAGTAAACACATTGTCCACCACATTTCTTAAACAAGGAGACATGATGCTACCCGAGTGAAAATCATATTTTTCCTTGTTCAAATTTTTCATCTAAAAACATTGTGTCATATCATCCATTTTAGCACAGTTATGTTGCCCATTTGAGTCTAGACCATTGGCCAAATTTTTCTTTAGTCATTTATTGATAATTTAAATTCAGTATTGCACATTTATAAGTTCATAAAGTTAATGTGTTAAGTGGGTTCACCATTTTCACTAAACTTGAGGGAACTTGGGCTCAATTTCCAATTTGGATTGAGGTTCATTTATAGACACACTATCATTATCATCATTGGCAGGACTCAAGTCATCTTGCATATCACTCACACTTTGAGTCCTAGACCACATTTCATACTACCTTGCATATTACCATTCCTTTTGTGCCATAGTAAATCATATCTTGAGTCCATTGGATATAACACTTTTGCCTTAGATATATGTCAAGCTTTTTGTGTGTGTCATTTGAGTTGAGGAGAGTAGTGTTACGCTTCTAAAATCATGTTAAACCATTATAACTTAGAGTCTTGAAGTAAACATTTGTCACATATTTTGAGCATTTTAATGTCATTACATCATTCAATTTGTTTCTTAGACCTATTTGCATAGAGTCCAATTTTTTCTAAATTTAAACCAATTCAAGTTTTCTTTATGAGTGTTTATTTAGTGTGACTTACGCCATTCACTTTTATCTATCTTATTGGTAAAAAGAATGTAGTTTTGTGCCATTATTTGGGATAAAATAAACTATCTCTAAGTGACTTTTATTTCATAACTCATACCTATTAATCAAGTTTATGTCCAAAGAGTCAAATGCCTAGTTTTTGTTAGAAGTGTTTCAAATCTGTTAGAATAAAATATCTCATCTTTAAAGTCTAGATTTTAATGCCATTTGGCCAAAAGTCCTAGCACAGCCTATTTGAGCCTAGATTTTGACACTGCATTTGGCCAAAAGTCCTAACAAATTTTGTTTTTTCCTAGATTACACTTGTTTGAAACACTTTTATCCTACAATTTAGAATTTTGATTTTTGGTCTATCTATTTGGCCTTTTTGTGTGAGACGTGTAACATTAGACATTTGACATTAACTTGTCTCATCACAAGTCATGGCATAAACCTTTTGGGATATACATATCAATTCTTTTAACTAAGTTAGACCAAGTGTGAACCTTTTACCCTTTTGAAATTATTTTTTCAGAGTTTATAGAACTCTATTCCATTTGGTATTGAAGCATTTACTATGGATCCCAACATTTATTCTTACACTTGTAGTGGTTTCATGTACAATCCAAGGCTTAGTAATGTAATCACCCAAGAATAAATGGTTCAAGACCATTATGTAGATAATGTTGTTTATGATATGGATCCTTATACATCTTATAACCTCAAATAGGGGCACAAAACCAAGACCCATTGGCTCATTATTTGGTTAACATGCCTCCATACTTGGAGTAGGATCAAGAACAAACAAAAAAATACCTAGTTATAGTCCTTTAAATTAAATAACCATTTCCTCAATAATCATATTATGTTACTACACCATCAACATATGATTGCATCACTTATTTGAAAATAAGGATGAGATTTTGGTCAGAGCTATAGAAGTAGGGACTAAGTTTCCTACAAACTTCCCCCATGAAAATTTTCCAAGTCTATTAAGAATGCCTCACAACATAATTTATATTCAATATGCTTCTTCTATCAATCCTTTAGCATTAGCCCCAATGACATATCAGGATACTAGTATGCTTGTCAAAGGAAAATACCTCATGGAGGATCACTTTGTACAAATGCAGACAACATACCATTCTTATTTGAATCTAACACATAATTCTAATCGGATGACCATGTCAAACATGACTCTTATTTATTTAGTTCCTTTAATAGGAGTTTTAATATAATTGACTGGTTAATAAAATTAGGGTTTAGACCCATTTATGCAAAACATTTTGGTTGACAACATGTTTCATACCCCAACAATCCAAGAAGCGTCTTCTTCTTATATGTAGAACACTGAGAAAAACACACTAGACAATGCCCAAACAACATCCAATCTAAACAAAGTGGTGTAAGTGCAAAAACAACTAGTACACAAATAAGTGTGCCTTTAACTAACACCATAAGTGGTTCTCAAAATTAGGGAATAAGAATTTCTACATCCCAATCTCAAACAACTACCACTAATCCTCAACCAATTGTTTCTTTAAGCACTCAACTAAAAGGATTAGGTAGTCATCCAATCACCAATGCCACATCATAACAAAATGTGATGAATCTTACTCCTCCCAAATATGTGATGAGTAATATTACACAATAATAGGCATCATCAAATGTATCAATGTATCAGAGGTAGAATATATTACCGCCTTAATAGGGGGTAACCAATGTTCCACCTCACTAGGTAGCAGTGAACATACCTCTTTCATCATAGATTAATATGCCAATTCAAAAACCAAATGATGTCTAACCAACAATGTGTAAATATTTGTTAGCTATAAATTCCCAACCTTTAAAATACATCAACTTCCCAACAAGGGTTTGTGCAACTTATAGGTTCCAATGTTCCTCAAATACCAACTAGACAGTAATTACCTGTTGGCCATAGCATACCATAAGCTCAATGATAGGGTCTTGGTTCATAAGTACCCCTAAATTAACATAGTTTGACTAGTCAATATCAGGTCCCTATTTAAACTCAATAGGCACAATACGTCACTCTTATCCATATCCTTCTCTCTTAGTAACAATTTACCCAAAATTAAGCCCATATCCAAAATTCCAATATAATATAATGCAATCACAAGGGCTATTTCAAAAATCATACCTTAATCTATGAATGTGTATTCTTGGTCCATTCCCTAACCAAACCAATATTCCATAAAAAACTATACCTCCTTTATACCCTAGTCAAATTAATCCAGTTTTGACCACTCAGCCTCTATTTCAAACCAATGTCCCCTTCAGTTTCCTAGCTCAATAACTAAAACAAATGAAGGATGCCATTGCTGCCATCCAAGCTAGGAAACAAACCAAAAAGTTTAAGTTGGATGACATGTGTTCTTACCCCTTCAACATGGAGTAATTGTAGATACCATTTCCTTCAGGGTATGAACCACCAAATTTTGACAAATACAAGGGGAAAGGTGACCCCAAGGCTCATTTGATAGAATTTTTCTTCACATGCCGGCCAGTTGCATATAGAGACATATACCTATTACTATTGTTCCTAAGGAGTCTTGTAGGATGAGCCTTGGAATGGTTTTTGAAGTTGCCCAAGAATTCAGTATCAAATTTTGATGATCTTTTAGACAAGTTTGTGCAACACTTCTCATATAATCTCGAGCATGAGATTTCATAGTTATACTTGATGCAAGATAAGAAAAATACCAGTGGGAGTTTTTCAAGTTATCTACAGTGATGGAGAGCCCTTGTAATATGATTCACCCATAATTTACTAGACAAATAATTAGCCATTGTATTTACCAAAAAAATTCATAGTGAGATATCCTATCATCTAGAACTATAGTGTGCACACACTTTTAAAGAGATCATTAACAAAGGTTTTTTGATTTAGTGAGCCATTATTAACAAGGGGATTATCAAACTTAATTTATCAAATGAAAATCAAGCTACCAATCAAGGATATGGCCAAAACTAGCATCAAGTCTAAGTATAAGCACCTCAATTGGTATAGGCCAATAATTATGAAAAACCCAATCTATTCAATCGCAACAAGAATGTTATGGGAAATAGAGTAATTGAGTCATGACATGTCCAAATGGTGTAAACACTATTTGCTCAGCCCACACAACATATGAAAATTACTCCTAACCCATAACCTTTTCATCAAACATAACAAGTGTAACAACTTAGGCCCATGTAATAAATGCAATAACCTTTGCCATTACAAGCCCTTCCTCTAAGGAGAAAAGTGATTACTCATCACATTTTTAGTGACCTTGGAGAACCTATTGAATCTATGTTTTACAATCTCACCACTGCTAATCTAATTTACTAGCCTATACCAAAACATTATCCTGAGGTCATTCCTTATCTTGATTGCTACCACCAAAATGAATTTTGTGAATATCATCGAGTTAATTGACATAATCTATGTCATTATGTGAAAATCAAACACTTGATTCAAAATATGTTGGAGAATAGGGAGATAGCATTAGATGGTGGTGCTTCCACTTCAAAATAGAACCTTAGAATCTATCAAAACCCTTTTCAATAGAATAACAATGAACCACAATAGTAATAATAGTAATAACAATAATAACAATAAAAAGTGCAACATCAACAATAATAGTATCAACAACCAAGGCCAAACCAATAGACTTAGTAGAATTAATAGCAGAAGCAATAGTGTCCAAATAATGGATAGAACCAAGGTCAAAATTATAACTACCAATATACCTACAATTCAATTATACATGACTAAAATTGGGTTGTAGTCCACATTACAAGAGGTTGCATTCCCACCATTTCCATCAATTTGAGACCAAATACCAATTAATCAATGCCTTTGCTAAATAATTTAAATCAACCAACTCATGTTGATAATCCTTCCTTGACCTAGGATTACATATAAGCATATCATCAAGTAGGGATTACTAATTTTAGACCCTATACTAATAACTCATCATTGCCTTGTGACCACACACAAGAGCATCAACAACTGAGACTTATCCTAACTAGTCCCCCACCATTACCATCATTTGTTAACAATCATGGTCTTGTATTTAATCTTAATTGTGTAATCATAACTCAGTGGTCAAAGATTACCATCCCAGGCCCACATCCATGTGCCACTTCACCCATCATCTAACTAGCCATTTTACCTTAGAACAAGCCATTTAACACTATTAAAGAAAAGATGTTTGACATTATGAAATAATTGTAAAAGGCACCAGCATAAATCTCTATTTTAGATTTTTTGTGTACATCAACAATCCATAAAAACATCTTAAATGAGTTCCTTAGACAATCCACAGTCTCAAGTGACATATCCCTTCAAAAAATTCAGGCTTTGGTTGGACACCTGGCTTAAGCCCAATAAGTGACCTTCAACTAAAGCGATGTGTCATCCCTTAGCCCACTATATAATAATCCATTTTACATTGAAGTTTGCATAGAATGACATAAATTGAAATGTGTCCTTATAAACAATGGATTAGTTCTAAACATAGTGTCTCTAAAGCTCATCAAGCTTCTCAAGTACATGACAATAGATCTTCAAGTAGAAATAATTACCATCAAAACCTATGACAATGAAGAACAAGAATCACAAGGCACCATCTGTTTACTAGTTATCCTTGGGCCCTTGACCCATGATACAATTTTCCATGTGATAGATCTTGATTTTTCATATAATATGCTTTTGGGTAAACCTTTTTTACATGAAATTTGTGCAGTCCCATCAACATTGCACCAATGTATCAAGTTCTCCCATTCAAGAATGAAGGGTTGTATACCAAGAGATTTACATCTATAAGAGCATTAAAAACATATAGAGGCCAATTTCAAGAGTTATAACTACCATTTTAGCACGAATCTAGTTCCCAAATAGGATAAAGGAAAGGCAATACTCCTTGATTTACTAGAGGACAACTGCATTGATCTTGATACCCTTAATTCACTTTCCCACATGCCACCTCCTCAAATATCCAATCATTATACCATCTCAACTAATGGCCTAAGAGAGTATCTGACCCATGACACATTTCACATTACAAACATTTCATAGAACCCCAAATCCTTTGGAAGGCCTAAAGTTAATCCACTTCATCTAGAATGATAAAAAAGGTCAAAGGTAAACTCTATAGTCTAAGACTTGTCATGTTTATACTAATATTTGGCATAGAAAAGGACCCTCTTGAAGGTGATGAATTATGGTTGTATAATGATAAGTAGGCTGATTATGACAAGAATTTGAAGTATCCTATTCCTAATAGGATTATGGTGAATCATGACTATGAAGGAGGAAGCCTCAGACTAAACCAATAGGGAACACTTAAGATAATTTCTATTACTAGGTATAAAGGACCTTATGGACTTGGATTTAAATTGGCTAAAGGTGACCCCATGTACCTTAATCATGTTACAACTCCTATGACTAGTGATGTTGATGCTACCAGTAAAGTAGATTTTGATCATAGTATTTTTGATGACCTAGTCAAGACCAACCTATTTGACACTCATTCCATTTCTACCCTTACATCAGTCATGCATCAAAACCCACATCCATTATATTATCCCCAACTGATAGACTAGGAACAACAAGAATCCAATGTGTCAATTGAGGAGTTTCAAAATAATGAGGCTTTCTATGATTTTATGGGCCTTAAGGACAATGTTCTATTAGGGGACCATAAATCAAGGTTCTCAATTAAGTTGGATCCTAAAGCCTATTTTGGAGAATAGGTGAACACCCTTATCCAAAAAAAAATAAATAAAACATTGAGGTCCCAAAGTGAAAACCTCTTTGAGGTACCTTTAGACTAGGGAAAAAGTAAAGAAAAAGGCCATTCTAGTGGTGAAAACCTATTTCAAACACCATTAGATGGGGGTGTTCAACCTTCTTCAAGTATAACTCAGGAGACCACTAATGATGAACTTGTCTATGAGTTTGAATTTGGTTTTGAAGAACAACAAGCCTTTGATCAAATCATTCAAAAGTTGTTAATAGTCTTTGTTACGTGGTCATATCTCTCATTAGGGGATTTTGATTCATCATGCCTAGGAGAGCTCAAGTCCTAACAAAGGACTCTAAGATTGCCAATCAATTCAGATCATATCCAATTATCCTTGAAGATGGTTCAACCCTTCCAGTGGAAGATATAATAAAGGTAAACATTGGGTTCCCAGATGACCCAAAGTGGATCAAGCTAGGCACGCCCCTTATTGAGAAGGAACGTGAAGTCCTTATAGCCTTTTTGAGAGAATTTGTAGATATATTTGTATGGGCCTATTCTAACATGCTAGGTTTGGACCCTACCTTGGTTATACACCACCTTGTGGTATATCCTGATGTCAAACTAGTGAAATAAAAGTTGTGTAAGAAGTATCCTCACATTGTTGTATTATTAAAAAAGAGTTATAAAAACTCTTGGAAGAAGGATTTATTTGATTGATCAAATTTTTAGAGTAGATCTCTAATGTTGTGTTAGTCATAAAAAATCTAGAAGGAATCAAAATTTATACTAATTTCTATAACATTAATAAGGCCTACCCCAAATATGACTTCCCATTGCCAAACATTGACATGATAGTTGAATCTATAGTGGGATATGAAATGATTTCATTGATGGACATCTTTTCAAGCTACAATCAGATCAGAATATCCTCTAAAGACCAACATAAAATAATGTTCACCATACCATGGGGAACATTCTGTTATCAAGTTATGTCATTTGGTCTTAAAAATGTTGGGGTCACATACCAAAGAGTCATGACCATCATATTTCAAAATATGATGTATGACATTGTTGAAGACTATGTCGATGACATTCTTGGCAAATAAAAAACTAGAATTGATCATCTAATAGTGATATGTAGAATATTTGAAAGACTGTATGAGTATAAAGTTAGACTAAATCCTAAGAAATATGTCTTTAGAGTTACTTCAAGAAAATTTCTTAGCTTCATTGTGTCTCATCAAGGCATTGAAATCAATCCAGCTAAAATACAAGCCTTAACTCAAATGCCACCACTAACTAATTTGAAATAGCTCCATAGATTACTAGGCAAAATCCAATCTATCTGATGCTTCATATCATAGTTGGCTAAAAATGCCATCCTTTTACACATATTCTGAAGAAGGGGGTCATTTTTCATTAGGATTATCACTGCCTAATATCTTTTCAATAGTTAAAAGACTATTTAGTGAATCCACCTATTTTGTTGCCTCCTATGCTAGGAAAGCCATTCTTATTGTATATATTAGCTACAGACAATGCCCTAGGGGCACTTTTGGCTTAGTACAATGATCTTCATAGGCCAAAAACTATGCCATTACATGTTAAATAATAAGATTGGCTATCTCAAAAGTAGATATACTAAAGTATGTACTATCTAAAATAGGTTTTTAAGGTTGCATGGCCAAATGGATCATACTTCTTAGTGAGTTTGACATCGATTATGTCAACCAAAAATCCATTAAGGGGCAAGTTCTTGTAGATCAACTTACTAAAGCACCCCTTACCGATATAGAACTGTTCAAATTCTAATTTACTAATGAATCCATTATGACCATCATTGACACACCTCCTGAGGAGCAACCCTAAAAGATATATTTTGATGGATCATTCACAACACATGGATTAACACCATAGGGGGATCTAATTCCTAAATCATTCAAGTTTAGATTTCCTTGTACCAACAACATGGCCAAATATGAAGCACTTGTTGTAGGTATTCTCCAAGTAGTACAATGGAACATATCTCAAGGTTTATGGTGATTCTTAGTTAATCATCAATTAGGTTCCATACCACTTTTAGACCAAAGATGACAAGCGGGTGACATACAAGGCCATGGTTGACACCCTTAAATAATAAATTGTTGACATTTAGTTTGAGCATATACCAAGAGCTAGCAATAGAACTACAGATGCTATGGATATTATTAGATATCTAATTCAACAAATAGACATGGTTAAAGAGTATCAATTCCTCATCAATAATTTACTTGTGCCATCTCACGCACCTTTAACCATCATGATGATCTATGATATTTTTAGTCCTAGTTCTATTTAGTATTCAGACCTTTATAACTACCTCCATGACCATGTTTTGCCACCTGACCTATCTTGTAAGTAATTCAAAGCCTTCATTCACCAACCCAATCATTATACCTTAGTCAGATCAACCCTTTACCACTATAGTTTTTATGGAACTCTAATTCATTATTTAACTTGTGTAGAATCTAACCTGGTGTTATGGGAAGTTCATAAAGGAGTATGTGGAGCCCATACTAGTAGCGCCATCCTCTCCAAAAAACTTCTTCACACTGGTTATTATTGGCCAATAATGGATGCAATACAACTTCATATGTGAATAAGCATGAAAAATACCAACAATATGCTAATCTAATTCATGCCCCAACCAAGACTCTAAAACCAATGCTTAGACCATGGCCATTTTCTATATGGGGCCTTGACTACATTGGGAAGATAAACCCCACCTCATCAGACAACCATAACATATCCTTACTGTCATTGAGTATTTCATTAAGTGGGTTGAATATATACCCCTCACTTATGTGTCTTGAAAACAAATTTACAAGTTCATTTTTAACCATCTTATATGCTGCTATGGTATCCTTTTTGACATTATATCTAATAATGGTAGATCATTCAAAAATAAAGATGAAAAATTATTATGTGCCGAGTACAATATTACTCAACTTTTTTCCATGGAAAATTATCTACAAGGTAATGACCAAGCATAAACATCCAATAAAACCATTGTCAACATCCTTAAAAATATTTTCAATGATACTAGCCATGATTGGCACCTCCAAATATTCTACACCCTTTGGGCATACTGCTTAATCACTATACCCCCACATGAGCCACTCCATACTTCCTTCTTTATGGCATTGAGGCCATTCTTCCCATTGAGGTTGAGTTTCCTTCTCTATGAATTTCCTTGAAGCATGTCTTATATGATAAAGACTACTGAGTAACTCACCTACAAGTGTTATAACTACTTGATGAGAAACACATGACCACACTTAAAAATATGCAAGCATGCTAGAACTACCTCTGTAGACAGTATAATCAATGTGTCAAGCATAGAGAATTTGAACTTGGTGATCTTATCCTTAGAGAGAACCAAAAGAATACCATGGTTAAAAAGAAGCATAAAGGTAAGTTCAAACCAAACTAGATAGTCCCTTTCATCATTATTGAAAATTTTGGCATCATAGCGTATAGGCTCGCTACACCCAATAGAGATTAACTTGATGATCTAATGAACATTATACACCTCAAGCATTACTTCACGTAAGTGACCTAGGGTATTGTCTATAAGGCTCATTTTAGTTGTACCTATAATATTATCAATCTTCCTTGTAACATCTATCATTCTACCATCCCTTTCCCATCAACTGAGTTATTTTATTCCTCCCTACCCATCCCACTGACCTTGGTTCCATTCCATTGGTTCCATAACCACTTCCAGCAAGAGGATTCATATTCAATTTTAGTAGTTCTTTCAAGCATTCCAGATAGAGGTAGTATTTTGGAGTGGTAAGATAAAATTTTGGTAGTTACATCCTTCATTTCTTGTTTCATTCTTTTTAATTGTCATGATACTAATTATAACCACCTATGGGCAAATTAGTATCATTGACTTATGTCATTGTGTCTTAGTTATAACTGCCTATGGGAAAACTAGGGGAAACACTTTTTTATTATGCCTTGACCATACTAACTAGCCATTTCTTATGTCGTATTGTGCCATCATACCAACTATGCCTATTTTGTTTCAATTAGTTGCTACACTCATTAGATTCCTCTACTATAGCATATAATTACAATGACTTGAGGTCTCATCCTAGGACTATGGAGGAAGCACTTGATACTTGTTGAGGTTAGCTCAGTCACCCTTTGCCCATGAGTAACATAAGCCACACTCTCACTATTTTATGAATAACCTAAGCCATGCACTTTCTATTTTATAAGAAAATTAAGCCACACTCTCACTATTTTATGAGCAACCTAAGCCACACTCTCATAACTTTGAGAGAAACCTAAGAAATGCTCTCACTGTTTTGTGAGCTTTGACTATTTAGTGTCTTGTTATTCTCGATCAAGTTGAGATACTCCAAAAATTACAAAAATATTTGAAAATCATTAGAATAAACAAAAACATTGACCACTTATTTGCCTTATGAAATTTGAGAACCCTCACTAAGTCAGAATCAATTCACTTGTCACTTAGTTTCCCCATCCTTTTTGGCATTTTCTCCAATGCACTTGACATTTTTCAAGACCATTCCTATTCTTATATCACATCCACCATGTTTTTTTTCATTATTTATCATTTTTTGCCATTTCCTGGGAGAACTACATTTAGCCTAAAGTTTTTATTGGATATTATGTCCATAGAACTATTTAGGCAATGCCCACTTGCCTAGTGCATATGGAGATAACTCGACCACCCCCTTCCTTTTATTCTATTCTCCCCATCATGTTTGTTTGCTAAGTTGTCACCTATATTCTAGGAACAATATTCATCACATGGTTTAAGTCATGTTGTTTGTACTATTATTAGGACTAACTGTTATTTATTTCTTTGTTTGTTTATGTGCTTATTTGTTTGCTTTCAATAATTTTTCCTTGATTCAATCTAAATTCGTTCATTGGGTGATTCCTTATGAATTTATACTTGAATTCATCCATATTCATATGTCTACATTGCCATCATGGTTTTTTATCATTGATGTATTGTTTTTTACCGAGTATTGGATCTCGAGAGTCAATCCTTGTGTATCTTTTAGCCCAATCCTCGTGGTGTTCTATCATGAGGCCTACCATCACGTGCTATAACAAAATTTATCTTCCAAAGATCTACTCAGCAATGGTAGCATCGACACTAGCATCAATCACATCCCAATAAAATCCCAATCATATCCTAAAAATATTAATTAAACAAGGAAAGAATTTCAACCTTTGTTAGTTTGGATGAGCATCTCCTTACTAGCAAGTTGTACCAATTCATCTTTATCCTCTGTATCAAGTTATCCACATCATATTTGCCATCATTAATCAATCAATCATGTTTGCCATAATTAGGGTCCAATGATTATAATTGCCTATGGTTAAATAATTATACACCATCCCACCTACATTTCTCAATGATTATAACCACCTTTGAGAAAATCATTATGTTGTCACCAAATTTACTTTCTTTTTCCCAAATAGGGGCATGATTTTATCTTAGTTATCTATCCTAACTAGTGTAGCTCCATCTTCTCAATGATTGTAATCACCTTTGGGGAAATCATTGTGTTATTATACCATGTTACCACTATCAAGGTAAAATGCTTACAACTGCCTTTGGTCAAACCCTTGTACACCATCCCACTTGTATTTTTAGTGATTTTGGCTACTTTTTCAAAATCATTATATTCTCAACCCATCATCCTCATATGTTTGGTCCCCTCATCTCACTTATTTCTTTTTAGGGATCGTTTATTGACATCCTTATGCCAACCATTCCCTTAAGGGGGCATCATACACTTTATCCATTGTTGTTAAAGTTGTAGGCATACAAGACCTTTTCATTCTTTGAGAAGATGCTACTATGCCTATAGCTTACAATGCCTTCCCAAATAGGGGAAAACTATAGACACCTAAAAGTGGCCACCAATGACCTCCTCTCAAGCTTTAGACCAATTTCTATCAAATATCACAATTTGGCCTAAAAACACTAAAATACACTAAATGATTTGAATCTGTCATATACAAGTGCCAATTTTGGCTAATGTATCCTTAAATGGGCCAATGCATTTTATGAGATAACTAACTTTGGTCAGATCATTTAGAGTTAAAATGGCATTTTTACACTTGGATGCTTTGGATTTCTCTTTTCTACCAAATCTATTACACAAGACACATGCCCTTGTTATTTTATGTTGGCAACATCCTAAATGAGATGACAGATCCAACGCATTTAACATTGCCTTCCAATTCTAATTTAGTCAAACTTTGAGCCAAAAATATGACATTTTAACCAATTTGGTTAATTTGAGCACCAATTTCCAAGATTTGTACCAAAATTGACTAATCATGTCTAAAGCTAATTAATTTGAATCAAGAGCTTAAATGTATTTTCCATGAATGTTATTGATTATTTCTTTTTGGAAATTAATTATGAGTTTTTGCATCATCAAGTGACATCATTATATGGGGTGGCATCCACAAGCCATAAATGCCACAAATATCTGATTAAGCCCTTCCATGCCTCTTTAATGCCTCTCTATCCCAAATATTTATGAGGGTGTTTATTGATTTTATCCTCCAAAATTAAATATATTGTTAGCCACACATCTTCATCTTGAGATGGATGATTTAGGTTTATTCTGATCAAATGAGAAAATCTATAAATAGAAGGCCCCACACTCATAATTTTAAGCTATCTTGGTGTAAACTTATAATGCCCAAATTATTTCAAAATCCATTTGATATAGTGTTATTATTCCAAATTATTGAGAGAATCCACAAGCCAAAGTCACAAACCAAAGCCACAAAGCCAATGGTGCCAAAAAGAGGTGGAGATATCCAAAGCTCCATTCCCAAAGACCTTTGAAGCACAAGCTGAGCAAGCCACTTTATTAATCATTTGGAAGATACAAGGAAGGTGAAGGAATGTTTTTTTTATCATTTAGTTATTGTTTTTATATGCATGTTTCTTACTAAGCCCCCCCAAAGATCTAGGCATAAGGTGTTAGCATTAGTGTGTTTTATTTTTGGATTTGATTTCATATACTAACATGATACTAATCTCCCCTTCATATTCCTATGTTCACATTATAAACTTGGTGCATTCTTCTTCCTTGGTCTTAAGACTTGTAGTGGCATTCTCAATCTGAGTTTTCAACTATTTAATTATCTCTTCATGTTCATTGGTGTTATTACTTAGTCTCTCTTCAAAGATATTGATTTGTTCCTTATAACTCTTAACCAATGATCTTAGTTTATGATTTTTCTCTCTTTAGAACTTCAAATCTTCTAGACCACTCACCAATTATTCTTCAAGGTTCACTTCAGCCTCTTCTTCATCTAATTCTTCATCTTCTATAAGACTTTTCCCTCTTGAAAAACCTTCATTATCTATTTATATGTCCATGAATAGAGTTTCATTACTACTATGATCATTAATATCATCATCACTATTAGATATACTTGTGTCACTTATATCAAAGGAGCTACTATCTTCTTTGGTATAGAAACTTCTCTTATCCTTAAATGACCCTTTCTTGCCTTCATACTTTTTGAAACTATTTTTTCTCTTATCAATTTTATACAACTTTTTATCATCACCACAATTTTCATCATGCTCTCCATCATGATCATTCATATCCTTGTTAGGGAACTTGGATGCAAAGTGCTCAATCTTACCATAGTTAAATCACTTAAATGGCAACTTGCCCTTATACATACCTGATCCTTTCCTTAGATTTATGACAAACATGGCTTCTATCTTGTCATCATCAATATCTATATCAAAATCATACTTAACCTTTTTACCTTATGACTTTTTGTTATCTTTGAATGCATATTCCTTCTTAGAATGTCTTCCATCACTTGTTCTCATTTAATAGGTAGTCAAGATGCCATGAAGCTCATCCATCTATAGTATATTGAGATCTTTGATCTCCTCCACAACAAAGACTTTTAAATAAAACTTAGATGGTATGGATATTAATACCTTTTTTACTACTATTGATTCTTCCAAGTTCTCTCCTATACCTCTGATGAAATTTACCACTTCATATACTCTTAACAAATAAAATGCAATGTTTTCATTCTTAGACTTTCAAACTACCTTTGGTGGGTCTGCAACTTTGCTAACTTGACTTTGGTGTCTCCTTAATAAATGGTTTATAAATTTTCCCAAATCCCTTTGGATGTATCATAATGAATTATATTTTCAAATTCTACCTTTGAAAGACCAAACAGGAGGGCATTCATTGCCTTATATTTTTTTTCACTTACCTTCTTGCTTGTTACATCACTTGGTGCTGTAAGAGGTGGAGTGAATCCATCAACAACAAATTTCCATATGTCATAGTCCAAAAAAAATTAGATAGGTTTTAATTCTAATGCTCCAAAATGCATAGTTATTCCCAATGAAGAGAGGATCCTTATTGGTTAAGAAACATCCTTGTACTTGATGACTAGACATGTTTGTGCTTCTAGGATTTCCTTTAAGCTATTAGGCCTGCTTTAGAGGAATAGGCTCTGATATAAATTATTAGAAGCATAATAAATGAGATGGAGGTGAATAAATGTTTAAAAACTTTCTTTCAATTATACTTGAACATTTTTTGAACCATGAAAGCAATATATTGATATAGCAATGCATAAATAATCATTCACATGAGCATCAAAGAAGAAAACACATATATGAGTGGGAAACCCTCAAGGTGAGTAAAACCCACTATGATATCTTCAAATGTATTAATTTCCTTTGAAATGAAATATCAAATTATGTTGATAACCAACTCAACTTAGAGTACCAAACCTAATAAATTCAAGCACCTACTTGATTAGGCTTTAATAAAAACCTACTTGCAAAGAAGCACCAACTCCTTAAGTGACTTAGTACCAATCATCCACCTCATAAATTTTGATCACATTCACACATATTCTCTTCTGTTATGGTATATAACTCATTTCAATACCTCCTTCTTCTTAACCATAAAATATTTTATTCATTTATTTTACATATTACAAATAGGCCTAAACTACCTTGTGTGTGTGTGTAATATATATATATATATATATATATATATATATATATATATATATATATATATTCTCATAGTCACACACCACTTGGTTGGATGCATACCTTAAAAATATTAGATCAGCCACACAATAGATATTAGGATATATTATTAACATGGTTAAATCACAATTTTAACTCCTTTTGGTCTACCATAACTCAATTAGGCCTTATTTTTCTTTTAGGTCTCGGGGAGACCTAATTGCATTAGGTATGTCCTCTTAGTTATAAAAAATGATCTTATTGGGCCTATATGTGATTGTATAACAATAAAAAAATCAATAACTTATCCAATCAACTCTATTAACACCCTCCATTATTTATTAGACTTATATCCTTCAGTCATACCATGAAAGCTCTTTTAGGATAAACTGCCCTATTAGGCCTATGTTCCTCAAAAGTCTGTATAATAATGAAGCTTAAACACCCTTAAGCTACACAATTATGATAAATGAAACATTTTTACATATTATCCATGAAATCAAGGTCATAAAAAATTTATTGGAACACCTTCACTTAGGAAATAAATATTAAGAACATCTCTACAACTCACTTACTTAGAATTTCCAATTCACCTCAAAAACTAGTCATGATAAATTAGACCTCTAATGCCTATGTAGACACTTTTCATGACTCATAATGCTTACAAAAAGTCTTATGATATATCCAAAACATATTTATATATATAATTCATATGTTCTAATGTTAAATATTGGTCTTGATTACCAATTTCTTAACCTTATATCTCATAATCCTATCTAAACTAGATATGCCATTTTGTGAGAAACTTTTTCACCACATACACTAAAATCCAAATATTATCAAATCATGATCATGACTTATAATTCATAAATAAATTCTTCATTCACTTTATTTCATCAATATATCATGCAAATATTCTCAAATCTATCTCTTCATCTGTACATGGGTTTTACACTATTCACACCATTAGGTCTATCTGTGACTAGCTTAATTGGATGACCAAATTAGAATAATTCAAGACTATAAACTATCCATAAATAATCATGGAAAAGTAAAATGATTCTCTATCTTCTTCTACCATCCATTTTATTTTCTTCACCAATTCAATTTTTGAGAACTATAATAACTTCTTGACAAATAGGCTTATATCTATACATTTTCTCTCTCATATGACTAACCACTAGCACCTAGAGGTACATGAGAGATTTAAATACATTATCCAATATATTATCTATGAATTTGAATCCATCATGAGTTTTTTTGAGCAAAATATTTCATATTGAGTCCTTATTAGGGTTTTAAGGAGGTTTAACTCATGTTTTGGTGTTAACAATTGTTCATAAAGGACTTCCACTTGAATCCAACACTAATTCATAGAAATATTAGATAAAACCCTTACCCATATCTCCTTAAAAAACTAGACTCACATGTAGAGGTTACATGTGCCAATGAATGTCTTAAAGTTATTCTTGGGTTTGATACCTCATTTTGTGAGCTCGAGAAGGCCTAAAATAGTGATTCAAACACTTTTATTTCAAATATTGATCTCAAAATTTGTGATAATTCTTTAAAAAACTTATCTCACCTTTTTCCATGCTCACATATACATAATTTCCTTAAAATATGATCTTCATACTGCATTATGCTAGGCAAGGTTTAAGAGTGGTCTAGGTGAAAACTTAGACTGAAGGTCCTACCCATATAGGCTCACCCTAAAACTCTAATGAATTCTTATATACATTAATTACATGAAAAAAACTTACCATAAAACCTTCACATGCCTATGTTCATTCATTTTTCCATGCACATACCTCTTCATGTCATGCTTAGATTTATACCTTCCATGCATACATAAAACATTGGTTGCCTTCAAATTCTCTCTTTCTCTATCCCTCATGACCACCACACTCTCTCATGATGACACTCTTCCATGAACCTTATCACATCACACATTTCCAACTATCTTTAAACACATTTGACATCAGCATTCACAAGATGGACCTTTGACATCAATGGCAGTACTCAACACTGAAGGTCATGGACCTCAAATTAATTCTCTACTTCTCCTTACTCCTTATGTGGTTGAACAAATATAACTCTCATAACTTTAGATATTTCAAAAACTTTTATACCTCTTATCATAACATTTACTCTACCATATCCTCTCCCCATAAATAATTCCAAAGATACTCCTATTTTTAAACCAATTAAATTTAATCAACTTTCCTCCAAAGTTTCACCTACTCTTGAGATCACTATTGATGCCAAGGCCATAAATTTACACCAGATACATTCTGAATATGATCATCATGGTAAAAAAATCATTGATGTTGAATTATATGTGGAATATTATAGACTTCTACCTACATTAACTATTGATGAAACCATCCTTGAATTGCTCCATGCCTAAGAACCTCAACTTCTTCACCAACATCACAAACTTGGGAATTTAAAGTGAAAGCCCATTCATTTTAACAACTTTATTTCTAGAATCAATCCTAAAATCAATCCCATTTCCTCTCTTTCCAACACACCTATCATTTTTAATATATAAATTCTATGTTTATTAAGGAAACCACAAGAATAGAATATAGCACACCCTCATGTCCTCGACCTATAACTATTTCTCAAGAATTCATGCTAACCAAACATGATAACTTTAGTATATTATTCGATAAATATTATGAAATTTTCTTGGTCATATGAGGACATGCCTTGAATAGATCCTAGTATCATGGTGCACAACATAATCACATACCCTAATGTTAAACCTATTCGACAAAAATAATGAAAATTTCCCCCTAAAGTTTTCACCCTATGCCATAAAGAAATTATCAAACTATTATATGCTAAGTTTATTAAAAATGTGGACTATTTTTAGTGGGTTTCAAACATTTTTCCCATTTGCAAAAAAATTACCATGGTTATCTACATCTGCATTGACTTTTATTATCTCAACCTCTCCTATCCTAAGGATAATTTTCCATTACCTTTGATAGATGTCATTTTAGATTCCATTATTGGATATGAAATTTTGTCCTTCATGTATGGTTTTTTGGGATAAAATCAAATTATTATTTCCCCCAAAGACCAACATAAGACAACATTCACCATGGAATGGGGCATCTATTTCTATGTTAAGATGCCCTTTAGCCTTAAAAATGTTAGAGTTACCCATCAACAAGATATGACCCAAAATTTTCATGACCTTATCCATATGATTATGGAAACATATGTGGATGATATCATCATTGAATCCAAAAGTCTCAAAACCCATCTTTCTGACGTGGCTATCATATTTGATCGACTCATCAAGTACAAAGTTAGACTTAACCCATACAAATGTGTTTTTGGCATTAAATCTAGTAAATTTTTAGGGTTATTTGTCTCTCTTCATGGTATTAATGTTGATACCACTAAAATTAATCTTATATTTAACATGCCTATTCCTCACTCCATTCCAAACATTCATACTTATCTTGGAAAACTTGGGGCAATCCAATGATTTATCCCTAAAATGGCTTATCACATATATTCTATTAATTCCCTTCTTAAGAAAGGTAATTTTTTATAATGGACTTATCCCTATCATAAGGCATTTGACAACATGAAATAATCATTTCTTCATCTACCTACCCTTCGTCCACCTTCCAATGATCATCCTTTGGTTTTGTACACTTCTTCTACACCCATATCAATTGGGTTAATGATTATCCAATGAGATGATACTAAAAGAGAGTATTTTATTTAATATATTAATCAAGGCCTTATAAATTACAAAAAATGTTATACCAAAGTTGAACATGATTTCCTCACTATCTATTTTGTAATTGAAAACCTTTGTCACTACATGCTCTATCAAACAACTTATGTCATAGTGTATTCTAACCAACTTCATCACTTTTTCTCCAAATCATTCTTACTTGGATATATAATTATAAAGTGTATGGTTATCTTAATGTAATTTAACCTTCACATCATACATAAAAAAAATTTAAAGGGAAAGTCATAGTTGACCACTCGTAGCAAAACCCATGCCTGCTGCCAATCATCTTCAAGATAATCTCCCTGACGATAACATTCTCTATATTGAAGGTCTCAATCAGGATATTTCTCTCAAAGATTACTTTCATAACTTCATTGATGATTTTGAATCAAGTAATCAATAATATACCTATATAATTCCTAATACTACTAAGTCTAAAGTAGTTATCTAAGAAATTTCAGAAATTAATGTTGATTTGCATGAAGACACCTAGACCCTCCATTTTGATGGTGCCAAATGTCTCCAAGGAGTTAGGGTGTATTTTATTCTAACTATTCCTCATTTTAAAATAATCCCTTTGTCATTATAGCTCACCTTTGATGTCACTAATAACATAGCATAATATGGAGCATTAATCTTAGGCATGAGAGTGACACTTGACTTAGATATTCCTTATATGCATGCCTTGGGTGACTCCCAACTCATATGTCATTATGTTAATGGTGATTACTAATGTAAAATTTAAAATATTATTTTTTATCATAAAATGGATACTAACCTTTCTAAAGAGTTTACCTCTTTTAACATTGATCCCATTCTAAGAGATCATAACTCTATTGTTGACTCTCTTGCTTCTTCAACATCTTTATTTCATTTGCATCAAGTTCTTAGTGATTCCCAATTGTTGATTCAAATAAGAAAGTCCCCATCTTTTATCCAACCACAATATTCACTTATTTTTGATATTGAGGTTTTCACCATTATAAAGAGACCATGGTATAAATACATTATCTAATTCCTCAAACATCAAACTTATCCTCCAGATATGGATTCTTATAAAAAGACTAAAATTCAAAAACAAGATTTTAAATGTCTTTTGATACAACACCCTTCATTATCATAAATTAGAAGGTACCCTAATCCATTTTTTAATGAAATAAAATGTCCTTAATCTTCTTGAACAGTCATGTGGGGGCATTTATGGTGGTCATTGTAATAGACATGCTATGACACACAAATGCCTATGTATTGGATTTTTTTGGCCTACTCTCAAAAAATATGCCATCAATTTCATTAAAATGTGTAATCCTTGTAGATTCCATGATATGTTAATCCATAGCCACCATCTGAGCTCCAAACTATCGAATCTTCTTGAATATTTTCCATGTGGGGATAATATCTCATTGGCAAATTACCATGATCATAGGATGGTTATATTTTTATCATCATGGCTACTAAATATTTTACCAAATGGGTAGAAGCCATGACTCTAGTTAACACCATGATAACTATTATTTCAAAATTTATCTTTAATGAAATCATTTATCATTTTGGAGTTCCCCATACTAATATTTTTGAAAATGGTGGCAATTTCAAGAACAAGGATGTCAATCAGCTATGCACTAAATTCAAAATATCTCACAAATTTTCCACACATTATCATCCATATTGTAATGGCCAAGTTTAGGACACTAAAAAAATTATAAATAAAATCATTCAAAATACCATCCGTGAAACCCACATGGATTGGTATCTTTATTTATATCCTACACTTTGGGCCTATAATATTAGCATCTACATTACCATTGGGGTAACACTATTCTCTCTAGTCTATGTTTCTTAGTCTTTCCTACTATTATAATTTAAGCTTCCCTCCTTATTTATATCTTTTCATGGTCTCATTCCCATTGAGGAATTATGTGAAACTTGCCTTCATGCTATTGATCTTCTTGATGAACACCATATATTCACTCTGCAACATAATTACCAATACAAGTCTCTTATCATCAAATAACATAAAAAAAAGGTTAAAGTCCACACTTTCAATGTTGGTGATCTAGTCCTTGAATTAGACTATACCTATGATAAATAAGGTAAATATGCCCAAAAATGGTGGGGCCTTTATTTAGTGAAAGATAATATTAATCTTAGCACCTATTTCTTCCAAACTAATGAAGGCCATGTTTTTAAACATCCCACTAATGTGCAATTCTTAAATAAATATCTTTCTTATATATTTCCCTTCTTATCATATTTAAATATGTTATCCTACTAAATATCTTTACATGATCTCTACATGGGTCTTACTATCTACAACAGTTTCTATTTTCACAAACCTTAGTTCTTTCTATTGGTCCTTTGGTTTCCTTTTCTCATGTTGTATTTTAATACCATGGATAAGCCCTGATCTTCCTCATGAATTCATTTGATTCTCCTTTAATTTTTTATTTCCCAATGCTTATTTCACCCTCTTGAATATAGTTTTTGTGAATTGAAGTGTAAGACCATGGATATGACCAAGCCCTGCTCACAAATACCATTTATACCATTTTTTTTCCATGCTTTGTTTACCCTCTTGAAGTTCTCTTTTGTGAGTTGAAATGTAAGACCATGGATAGGACCAATCCCTCCTCAAAAATACCATTTTTTTAATTTATGTCACCCACTTAGGTTTTTATTTTATGAGTTGTATTATAAGACCATGGATAGGACCAAGATCTCCTCATAAAATCAACATTTTATTTAAAACTAACTTTGTTCAACCAAGTTTTTATTTTCTATAATGTTAGGAAATGGTTACAAGTTTGTGATCCTATATTCTCAATTTTGGTTTTTTTTTCTTTTGTAGATAAAACTTGCACAACAAACTATGTTAGCATGTTTCCCTACACTTCTATACATCCTCATGATAAGGAATCACACTTTACTTGTCATTATATCCCTTCTCACCTTTGTTACATTTTTTATGATTTAAAGTGATTTAAATTGTTTCATGTTCATTTCCATTTATTTCCTTTCCTTTCATTCCACTTTGGATAAAACAAGGTCCAAGTCAAGCTATCAATTTTATGCTCTCTAAGTTCTCTTTCTTAGCAACCGAGTCCTAAGTTTTCAAATGATAGTAATATTTATCACCCATTTTTGGTTATTCAAATCCATATGGAGGAGGAATAGAAAAATCCATCAAAATTTAAAATCCAAATCATTTAAAATAAAATAAAATGATCAAAAGGCAACATAAAAATTCAAAATCACACCAAAAGACATAATTCATAGCACATCTCATATCCCTATTCAAATATAAAACTCCATTGTTGGCCTCATTATAGAGTTGAGGTCCATTGGGGTGTGGTATGAGAGTATATTGGGATAGGAAAATTCAAAACATCTATGGTGATACCTACTTTCTCACGTAATTACTCAATCTTCATAATAGACCGATGGCTCTGTAAGTGGTCTTGAGGAATAGGGAACATGTTGTGAGAAGGTAGGTCCATTTGTATTTTCGTGCATATAACCTTCATGGGATGATATTCATACTTCATTTAGTGACCCAAAATTTGTGTAGTTAGGAAAAGTTATTCAGAGTCCTTAATGTCAAAAGTCTTCTTGTTTTAACAAACCTAATTCAAGTGTCTTGACTTAGATAAAGAGTCTCTCTACCTTGAGTTTTAATTCATTTCCCCCACTACCCATTTCATTTCCCTCCTTGATAGGCAATTTTGATTCTAAATATATTTCCCCCTTACATATTCCCTCTTCTTCACATCTTAAAACATGCTAGTACTACTTTGTTTCATTTTTTATCAATCCTTAGAACAAAACAATATGCTTGAGTGAATATGGATTACTTTCTTTTTACCATTGCTTTACATCTCTAAAATTTCCTTGGTTTATTTATAAATTTTTCGTGTTGTAATCCTATTTTTCATAAAACTACATCTGTTTCTATTTTTTAGTACTTATTAAATGGATGAGTGAGGTTAGACTGTTACTTCTCAATCACCAATGTTGTTTTCTCTTTTACTTACTTTTTCCATTGATAATTGAGTAAGGATTGTTGATGCTTACTCATCAATATTATTTTACCATTGCTTTCCATATTTGTTTAAGGATCATTTTGCTTTCACATTAATGTTTGATTACAAATTTTAATTATATCTTTAGTTTAACTTGCTTTATTTATCTTTATTACTTAAGGATTACTTGTTTGAGTTTTTTGATCATTTAGTAGGCTTAGATTTTTGGTTACCATATTTAATCTAAATTTTGGATTGGTAATTTGATCCCAACTTAGAACTTTCCACCCCAGCTTACCAAATTTACAAGTACATCATGCCTACACCATTTCAATTATCTTGGCTTTCCTACATTTTTTTTGCTCTTTATTTTTGTATCCTTGGGTTTGTCTAAAGTAGTCTTTGTGCCCTCCATGATCAAAATTACAAATATAGTAGACAACCATCCAGTGATAAAGTTAAGTCAAGGTATGCATACATTACTTTTATTTCAATTATTTCCCTTATAATCATTTCTTTTTAGTTATTTTATCCTTCTTAATACAATATATTTATCTTCAACATTGTGGGTTGCTATGTTCTTTTCTCAAAGCACCATCTCATGTTGCCCCTAAGTGACACATGATGAGCTTTGAGTGGGGCATATGTATACACATAATATTTGAAAAATTTATCAATTATTGATGCTTTCTATCTTTTAAAAACCCATCGAGTCTCAATATATGTGAGTGCACACCTTAAGGGATGCATCGAGAAAGGGATGGGAATACCATTGATACCTCATAAGATTGTTGTCCCTAATACCACCACTTGCTATCAACATAAACATATTTTATAGACTTCCCTAAGATTTAAAACCTCCCTTACACACTTCTCTAATAAATTCACCACCTTACTTAGCCCCTAACTAAGCCTAAAACCATTTTTGACATTTACCAAATAATGTTGGCATGGGCCAACCCTGTATTTTAATTGATATTGTCACATTACAGGTCTAGGTTGGCCTTGTCCAACCTAGACCAGGATCTAAATTATGTTTATAAAATAAAAATATAGGTTTGAATTGGGCCGACCCTGTTGGCTAAACTTTTTGAAAGGTTTAGGGTTATAACCAACTATATATACATATTCATTTCACCATTTCTTAGGGAGACAACATAGTTAATTATTCATTTGTAATTCTTTATAATCTACTCTTCAACCATTCTATTTGATTATTTATTTATTAGGGTTTATACTCTAAGAAGAATCTTATCTTGTGTAAAATTATTAGATGATTTGGATTATCTTAGTGATCCCTACAAACCACAAAAAGCTCTTGAAAATCACCTTCATCCAAGGGAGAGATTGAGTCTTAATGGGTTCATCTTCAAGGTAAGTATATCTAACTTTACTTCTATATTTTAGTAGATAAAAGTAGCATAAGTAATGGATTTTGAATATATTTTTCTCTCCATGCATTAGGGTTACATATATATATATATATATATATATATATATATATATATATATATATATATATATATATATATATATATATATATATATATATATATATATATATATATATATATATATATATATATATATATAACTTAATTAGAATTACCCTATGCATATTTACTTTGTATACACCCACTTTGTGCTACAAGCTTTGGTGAGAACTAGATTAGGTTTTTATTTACTTCAAATTTACTTAGTGAATATGAAAATGTAGGACCTATGTAGGGTTATTGCATGGTGTCACTTGATTAGAGGATTTTTAACCCTCTCTAGTGATGTTATTATGGTAATATATCCCTTGGTTAGGTCTAACAGATCCATCTTGGTCATGACCTTGAATATCTAATGTATCAACAAAAATAAGTGTAAATATAATTTATCTTCTCTGAGCTAGGATTGATTAATAGGTCAGTTGAATTTTCCTTTATATATAGAAACCACACATTGTGATCATCATGGCCATTGAACCAATATTTGGTTTCATGCATGCTTGCTTAAGACTTGGATCATGACCATTTAACAAAGAAGTGGTCATATTTTCATAATATTAAAATTAACAAGTTTTCCCTATAAGTGAAATGCATACTAAGTTTTATTTAATTAAAGGAAAACATGATTATTCTAATCTTGATTACATGATTAAATCATGTTTTGGTCTTGTGGTCAATATTGGTTAATTTGAATTGTTTGAAATTATCAAGTTTTCTTAAAACATGATTAAGATCTTAAGAAAGGATAATTATGTTCGGTTCTTGGGACCATAGGGAGGAAAATTTATTATTTTTGAAAGCATATTATGAATAAAATAATTCAAAATTATTATGTTTTTAGAAGTCATAGGCTAGGGCTAAATCATTATGTCTTTTGAAAAAATTAATCTAATATATTATGCTCTAGATTCACATGAGGGTTTGATGAGCTTACAACTTTCATTTTAAGTTTCGTGGGTTGAAGTGGTTGATTTTTAAATCCAACATGGAGAATAAGAGAATATTTTGTGGTGGCCATGAAATCGAAGAGAGATTTGGTGGAGTTGAAACTTACTTTTGAGTAGTTTGACTTGGTGAAAAAAGGAATACAACACAAAAACCCACTTAGTTATAGGTATGTTATTTATTTTCCTTGGCAATATTTTATTTTTAAAATCTTATCATCTATTTTAATAATTTGGGTTAAACCTAACCTAGGCATGGATTCATATGGGTATGCTTAGCATGCCCATACGAGATCATGCCATGACTAGGACAAGGGTATATATATCCATATTTTTTGTGTTTGTTGCCTCTATAGTTTAAGGCCAACATATATAAAGTGATCTTGACTTGGTCAAGTTTTGGACCAAAATTTATTCATTGTGCCTATCGATAAATAACCACTAAGGCACAAATGCATGGATCTAGGTTTGAAACTAGTTACCTTTGATTAAAATAGATTGCATGAAATTTAGTTGCCTTTTTGATAATGCCTTGGGGAAATGGGGTATGGATTTTTATGGGTTTTTAAATCCATGCCTTGGGGTAGACCTATAGGATTTTTTTTTTTTAGTTTTCACTACCTATGGTATAGTGGGCTAAGTATGGGTATAGTTGAAAACATAGTTCTATGTTAAGTAGAATGTCTTGTCATTATTATTATGCATACATATTTAGATTATAATTTGTTGTCTTATTTAGAATAAGAACTTATATTATAATTCTATCATTATATTTATTTTTAGGAGTGTTAGTGCAAGTATTCTCTTTTTTTGATATTATAATAATTCCTTACACTTTGTGATTGTGCACGTATAATAAATAATGTGTGGTTAGTTGTTTATTAATAATTATAATATTGTGATAGAGAATAATAACTTTGGGATGTGAATTATTATATTTGGTATAAGGAATTATTTCCTAACTCATTATTAGATGTTTGTTTTCACATTGTATTTGTAGCTAATGGATGTCATGTTTTAACCATTTTAGTAGTGAAATATTATGAGTTTTATAATAGGTCATAATCATTAAGTTTATGCACTTCATGTATATGTTGATCTCTTGGTGTTAGTAAATATTTTGAGTGGTTGTAAACTAATATGAGGGAGTGAATAAAACACTTTCCAAATTTGTTAATACAGTTAATGTAGTGCTTAGATTTGTGTAAAGGAAAATATCTTTAATATATATTGATTTTTTAAAGTATTTTTTAGAAGGTAGATTAGTGGGTAAGGTTAAAGCATTATCTCAATCTTGTCTTGGGTGTTAAATTTATCCTATTTGATAGGTATAATTATGCATTTGATTGTTAATTAGTATTGATATGAATCTTTCAAATGTGTTGGTAATTGGTAAAAGTATTTACCTGTTTGAATATTAATTTATATCATCACGAATAAACTCGTTATGTCTAAGTTAAGCTATTCCTTTATAATAGATAATATGGTCATTTGTAAGTTGAGTGGTTAAACTAGAAGTTTCATTGTTGTATTATTAATTCAATAATTAGTTTACTAAGAAGGAATATGGTGTTAGATTTAGGGAAAATAATATTCATAGATTTGTTTTAATTGTGTGTTTTACTTCAACAACATAAATATAATTTTATGTTACAATGTTTTATTTCTAATCCCAATCTTGTGCATTATCATTATAGATACTTAATTTAAATTCAGTGATGAGTTCAATTAAGTTAGATTCAAATTTATAATTGCTTGCATATTCAAGATATGTGGTGTGCCTTTTTTACTTATTTTAATATGGTTCACTTTGATTCTAAGATTATGTTATTTTTAAAGAGTGGGTATTATTAATAATGAAATAAGGTTTTTTGAGTAATTAGGCTTGTGAATATTGAGTTCTAGTTATGTTGGTTTTTAGCATGAATTTTAATTATATCCTTGTGAATAATTTATTGATAGTGAATGTTTGTACTCACTTTTGGTTATTAGTAAATGATGATAGATAGTTATTCATGCACTCCCTTTTAGGCCATTGGATATTAATTCCTCACTAAGTGTAATAGGGTACATGGAAGCCCTGTTATATTCAACAAGACATTGTTTAGCTATCTAGTCACACTAAGGAGAAGCTTAATGTAATTACTATGCTTGTATTAAAAAATTTTCAAGCTTACTTTATGGATTTGATTTAAATATTAGAATGTGGCCTTGAAAGGGAACAACATGCCAAGTTTATTGATATATTTTTCTAACATTACAAGATGCAAGTTAAAAATTGCTTTGGTTTCCTTAGTGCCTTTGGAATAATTAGTTTCTAAGTTGAGTTGTTTTTCAGAAAATTATGCTTACCAAATGTATATGTCATTGCATAAAATTTATTTTGTGATTGGATTCTTTTAATTGTTATGAAAAAAGGGTTTTAAACCCTTATTATATTATGTACTTATTCAAATTAAATTACTAATGTTATTTTATTTGGGAAGGTTGTACATTTATAATTCCTTAGTTGGCTGTATATTTCCTTATTTTAATTACTAGTGCTAGTTTTGGGCCTTTAACATTTAATTTTTGAGTCCTTATTATTATTATGATGTCATTGATATTAATTGGTGTTGATGCCTCTATGTGTACCACATGTCCTTAGTATTCAAAGAACACTTCTCATTTTAGAATTCTAGGAATTTAGAGTATGGGTAGTACGTTTTGGCAACTTATATTACCTATGATGAAATAGCGGAAAAGCAATGTTTATCTATTCCAAAAAAATTATACTAATTGATGGTTTAGATCCATCATGGTCTACTTATTTATAAATTATAAGTATATCTACTAATAATAATGAATTTTGATCAAAACTAAAACTATAGACTAATTTAAATGGATATTTATGATGAAGTCTAAACTAAAGTGATCTAGTTTAAAAATAAGTAAAAGAGAAGGGTAAGGTAGAAATAAAATAAGTGATTGATGATCCTTAACTCAAATGCCGTGACAAAGTTTCAATTATAACTGAGCCTACATTTAACTAGTATATGATGCAAAATAGCGTAAGCTCAAATCTCACCATACACCAAGTAAATTTCTAAGGATAGTATGAAATTATACAAGTAAGAACTAGATTTTACTTTAAATATTTGTTACCAAACTGAAATAGCATTAGCACATCTGAATACAGAACAAATGAAGTGAAGAAAAATCAAGATCCTTCAACTAATCTAGCATAAGCATGAATTAGCAACCCTGTATCACAAATGCAAATTCAGAATTCATGAAACTATTCAAATTCAAGATTTAGAACCAACAAATGAGAGAAATCCACAATATCAATTGACACATCAAATATGGACAATTTTCATAGAATTCCTTGATAGTATTAATTACTCAAGGTATACAATTTTTTCTCAAAATTCTCTCTCTTTACAAGATGGTAGTACTACCTTTTATAAAAAGACAAGGTAGTATACTGGTCAATTACAAGATACAAATGTAAAAAATCTAAGGATAGTTGTCCTTTTTCAAAAAGTTCTAGAATACATTTTCTTTTCTAAACTAGACTGACCTAGAGGTAAATATGCTAACAAACTAGCATATGCCTTTACAAAAGAATATTCCTATTTCATAAATTACAATGTTTCTATAAAAAAGAATATTAATTAATTGGTGGGCCCATTAATGAAGGACTTCCCTATTGCTCTTGTAGAAGCTCCATAGCTCTTTCATGTTTTTCTTTGACAAGCTCCAAATCCATAGCTAGCTTTAGGAGAGAAACATCTTCTTGATCAGCTAAATTGTCAAAGTCTCTATCATCTCTTGCCATAGATTCTTTGATGCTTCTAGCTTATACAATATTTTCCTTAGTAGTGAATATCATGCCAAAAATTTTGTTGTTATCACTACTTGATTGACCCTGGCTTTTGATTTTCACTTACTTCATCACTAAAGTGAATCTATGTTTATATTATTCATCATTAATAATGCCCAGGACTATAGAGTTAGTAGGATTATCCAACATGGTGCTAATTAGTTTTTTAATTTTGGCAATCAACTCTTCATCATCCCTTAAGAGTCCATCCAAGCCTGTTGACCAAGTACTTAAATTTTGGATCTTATCCACTACTATCTCTAATATAACATTTAAGTGGGAAAGGATAATGGTTTTGAACTTAGGAATTATATTTCTAATTAGTATATTGATGAGGTCTTTTATTTTAGCTTCTAAATCTTTTCACTCTATCTTCAATCCTTTGTCTACCTCACTCTATTGACTCAATGCATCCTGCCTTAGCATCATTGATTTTAATGAATCAAACATATCAAAAAATGATACTTCAAACATATTTACTATGGCCTCAATAACTGACAAGATATCTTGGGTCTTTAAATTATCCTTTTCCTTCTCTAAGTTATGAATCCTTTATTTCATTCCCATGATGCCAGCCTTGACTTGATCTGAATGAAACTCAGTTAGGATTTTAATATCCTCTTCATAGATGGGTAGTTCACCAGACTGCTGCTATCCAACTAGAGTTAAGCCTGTAAATGGCTTAACCTTTTGGAATGTGAACTCTTCAATTCAAACCATGGATTTTTTTATTTTCACCCTCTCTAATCTAGCTATCTTTGGATTGAATTTCACAGTGGTAGATGACTCTATGTATTTTGGAGGTTTTGGGACCTATATCCTTGCATTTCTTGATGATCTTGGAGCATCCATATGCTTGATTTTTGACCCTATAGTGGTCACTATTCTTCTTTCTTATTCCTCTTTCATCAAATCCCTTATCCATGGTTTGATATTCTCATGCACATCAAAGTTAATAGTTTGGGTCAAGGCCTAAGAGTGAGACAAAGTGGGAATCTTATGCATTTTTCCATAAATTAACCAATCAAGAATGTTTAGTCCATGAATAAGGTATTCCTCACTGAATAAGTTGATTTCACTTATGGGATGAGTGAGAGTCAACTTTGGCCTTTTTTTATCTAACTGAGACCAAGGTTAATTCTAGCTTTATTTTCTATGGGGGTGTTACTGGAACTAAATCTAAAGAAACCTATTTTCCTTTGTCTTTTTTAGGTTCTTCAATTTGAGCCTAAGATTCTTGAGTTTGTTCCTCCTCTTTTTTAGATCCATATGCTTTAGCTATCACTCTAAGTACATCCTCTAGTATTTCATTGGGATCCAAGGCTATCATATCCAACAACTCTACTAGAGATGTTGGTCTTTAAGGTAGGGATAAGGGTAAGGGTCCTTCACTAGGACTCTCTTCCAAATTCTCTTTCCTAAGACCTTGTGTAACTTATGCTTGGTGATGCATCTCTATCTATGGCTACTCTTGAGGTGGCTTAGAAGGTCCAAGTAACAAAAAATATTGAAGAGATGCCATTTTCCATATATACCCTAGTGGATTTTCATTAATAGTCAATCTATTCTTAAATATAACATTTTGCTTCTTGATCTTAGCCAATACTTCTTAAAAATTATTGGCCCTGATGTGTAGAGGATCATCTAGACTAGGTTGATGCACATAAACTGGCTTGGGTAGCTGTTTACTCTTTAAATGTTTGCCTACCCTATCATAAGGATCCCAATGCCTTAGATCATCTAGTTGAAATCTAAAAGAATCTATATGCTTGGAAATGGTGTCCACATGTTTCCAATATTGTATAAATGTTTTGCCAATTATTAGAGGAAAGGGATGGAGAAGTCCTTTCTTTTTATCCTTTCACACTCCATCAACACTATGAAGGAGTTGGCATGTAATTTCCTGCTCTAGTAGCTTGTTGGGAACATAAACAGGCAAATTTTAAGGTTGAGTTAGAATCCCTTCAATTTTGATCACAATACAATTTAGATATAACTAGATGTCTCCCATTAGTTCCACATTCTTCTTGATTATAAGGCTTACCTTGAGTATTGAGATCCTTGTAATGGATTATACCAAAGTAGTATATATACAATCACAAATTAATTATATGTGGTGTCTATATTTAAAGATATGTAGCTTTGAATAATGGTGGGAGATTATGAATATGCCCTCAGGTGACTAGTTTTTGATGTCAGGGATATGGGTGAAGGCTAGCAGAGCATCTAAAGAATAGGATATCATAAAGAATTGGTTGCTAATATTCTTCTTAATGGATATAAATTACCTCCCTAGGTAGATGATGATCATATCTCCAATTGGGGGAGTGAGCCCTTTTTCTATCATGAAGTAGACATAAGAAACCCAACTCTTACTAACAAATGTGGTTGAGGGGGTTCCATATATTTTTTTCAATAGGGTCATAATTACCCTAATTCCCTCTCTAAATTTGGAAATGAGGATGTTGCCAATAGGGTCTCAGATCACAATGTTCTCATAGAGAAACCATGGCCTAAGGATGGTGTCAAGATCATTCTTTTTAGTCCATTAATTTATGGTGGGCAAATCCACATGGGGTTTTGGAAGTTTGTAATATCTCTCAAAGGCTAAGGGGTAAATATATGCAAATATTCTAGAGCTACCCTCATGGATGATCCAGTCATTTTTAATTCTAAAATCTACAAAAATGGGAGCAAGGATATCAATGTAATGGATTACCTTTGGTTTAGTGGGAGAATGATGGAGAACAACCATTTGAATTACAACCAGGTAATAATACCTCTTACTGATTGTGGTAATCCTTTATTCTTCTTTTTTGATGGCTTACATCTCCTCAATCATCTAGAAGAGCTTGAACCATTTATTGTTTTCTGTGTTCAAGGCCATAGTGTCCAAGTTAGTATCCTTGAAAATCCTTCCCTCACTATCGATAGATAGATATAATTCTATCTCATCCCTCAATTGTTGGCTCTGACCAGCCATGGCTTCCACGCTTGCAAATTATTCTTAATTAGATTGTAAATGGTCTTTGGTTTAGTTATTTTTGTGCTCAATTCACAATTAAATTTATTATATATTTATTGTAATCAATCCAAGTTCACTTAGGGTTTTTTATGCAAGTTTTAGGGCTTTGGAGCTTTAATTGTGGTAGCTTATTTGGACATAGGCTTATACATGCCTCATATATGATTTTGACCTTTGTCTTTATACATTTTCATTTTAGGCACACAAAATCTTCTATTTTTTCACTTTGTGCTTATGTGGTGCTTATTTGGCATCTATCTGGCACTTTTCATGGAATTTTTCATAAATGCCTTTTGCTTCATGTCATTGGATCAAGATTGTGGATCAGCATGGGTCATTGATTATGATCTAGGCCCTCACTTTGTTATTGGTTCCTTTTTCTACTGATCACCATGGTTATGCCACTTGGCACCTATATAGGCTTTTTGAGCTTTGGTACCTTTATCGGTCTCATATTGAACTCATGTCCACCACGTGTTGAACCTATAGGCTCTCAGAGCTTCATGTCATTAGATCATCCACCGTGATGAAGAATAGATCATTGGATCTTACAAGGTGCATGAGCTTTAATAAACATTGTTACTTAAGTGGGGACTTAGGTTTAAATACCTTAGACTAAGGTTCATTTTGTGTTTATTAAACATGAAATAAACTTTAGACTAAAGTATTTATGCCTAATTTTTTTGGGATTTATACAAAAGGGGGACCCATATAAATATTTTAAGCCAAGGTTTACATTGTATTTAATAAACGCAATGCATACTTTAGGCTAAAATACTTATGTTAAGCTCTTAGAACATGCCCAAAGGGGTCAAAGTGATATAAGGACCAAAATGCTAGATTTTGACATAGGGATTTATTGTATTAATAAACATGATAAAATCTTGAGTTCAAAGAATTTGGGATAATTTTTATGTCACACAAACCCTTTGAAAATGAGACTTGGTATAAGTCTCTAACCTAAGGTTCATGGCATTCAAACAAATGTAATGGGGACCATAGGATATAGACTTAGATTAAATTCATTTCTACATATATTTAGACTATGAGATCATTTTAATATTTGTAATTCAAGATCTCAAGTGTTTGAACATCCTCCAAGGGGTCCCATTAGTCTTTAATGTAATTCATGAGTTTTTTAATAGCATTTTAGAGTACATATTTGTCTTGAGAAAAATAATCCATTAGCTAAAATTTAATGGCCTCATAGATGTCAAATACATCCTTATAGATGTCAAATGATGGTATACAAAAATCAAATTTAGGTTCGTGAAGTTCTTAGCATTGATGGGCTTAAAGTTGATGGTCGCATGGATGTCAAATATGTCCTCATGGACATCAAATGATGGTCACACAAATGTCAAATTTAAGCTCATCAAACTCCTATATCAAAATGTGAGAATGCCACGTGACAACTCTATGAGGCTTCCCAAGATCTTAGACTCAATTCATTCCATTTGATTAAAAACCATGATGAATCAAGAGCCATCTAATCATGATTCAAGTAGTCAAACACCATTGGTTCCATTTAATCAGTATGACTCTTTTCTTTTAAGTCTTGAATGTGAGAGTGCCATGTGGAGACTTTATGAAGCCTTTGAGACTTTGAATTTTCAATTTTTTATTCATTAAATCTGATCTTTGGTTTATGATGAATCAAAATCCATTGATTGTGATCTGAGTGCTCAAATGTGATTGGTCCAAAGGACTAAGTACTCAGTTTGTTAATTTTTTCCTCGCTCCATTAGATCAAATGACATGAAGAAGCATAGATCGATGGATCGTATAATATGCATGGTAATTAAGTTAGGACCCAGGATGAAAAAACTTAGGCTAAGGAATTTAGACTAAGGTCTTATTCATGTTGATAACCATGAATGGGGCCTTAGAATTAAAGCCTTAGGCTAAGTAGTAAAGGGAATATGTTAGAAAATTAAAAGGACCTTGATAGCATAAAATTATATCATGATATAAATATAGGAAATAAAAAGGGGGAAAGTAAAAAGGGACCAAGGCATAATTTTTAGGCTATGGTTTGGTTGTGTTAAAAATATGACCAAGTCTTAACATAAGAATTGGGCTTAAGTCCAGAAAATATTCACCCCAAATTCAAATTTGAACTAAGGGTTTATGCTAAGGTTTTATAACATGAATCTTCCAGTAAGGACTCCATGAAACTTGCATCGTTAAGACATGAAGACCAATTATTATCAATGTTGGCAAGCTTAAAGCAAAACATAACTCAGTAAAAGCCAATCTTATCAAAGTGGATGATCTTAAAATTCTAATAATGTTCAAAATAGGCCATGCTTTCAGGGTTAAGCTTAAAAATATCTCAAGGGTCCAAATTTTTGAAAAAAGGGGGCATGTTGATCTTAATAAATGGCAACTTCTAGGGGAAACATACCAATATGTTAGAAATTAGAGACTCTGGTTTAGACAAATAACTAAGTCATCTACTCCACTTGATCAATAACATTGTCTAGATCATTTTATGGTTGAAACAAACTTTACACTTATAGAATTAGGATCAAACATTAAGATATATCCATGTTATGTGTGTGATTTGATTCCACTTACTAATTATCATGGGATTCAAGAGACAAATTTTGGGTTTCATATCCTTAATCATTAACACTAACTTGGAGAATATTTAGATATTCATTAATACCCATGCTTCTAGTTTAGGGAAGGCTCAGACATTATTCTACTACTATCCAAGTATCCATATCCCTGATAGAGATCCCTTTGACTCCACTCATGGCCTTGCTCCAATACCATCCATGCATCCATATCCCTAGTGCAGATTACTAGAATCACCTATGCTTGAAAAGCTTTTAATTTTGCACTGCATTGTTATTTTTTGTAGTTTTTAGATCTTTTATGCTTTTAGAAAGGTTTGGAACTAGGGTAGCTAGGTTTTAAGGATTTGGTCGAGTGTTTGATCCTCAGAGAATCACCTATAGCTACAACCATTATCCATAGCAAGGATTTTTATTAAGTGTAAGCATGAATGTGCTTCAATAGTTTAATCTTTCATCCTATAAGTGTAAATCTTCTTAAAACCAAATTTAGGTCAAGACAATGTTTAAGTTTTCATGGAACAATTGGCTTCTTCAATTAGTCTCTACCCATTTCTTCAAATAATAATGTTAGGCTCATATTTTATAACCATGGTCGGCATATGGATTAGGTTCATACCCACATTCTTAAACTTTAGAATTTTAAGCAAGATAAATAAACTTTGAGCTCAGGGCTTGTCTAAAATGACTTATTAGAAACAAGAAATAAGGCAACCAAAGAAAATAGATTAAAAAAAAGCAACAAATCAAGAAACAAACAAATATATACATGCTTATATACAAATAAGGGATAAGAAGGAAAGATCTGAAAGAAACTAACTAGCCTACCTACACTAAGTCTAACCATCTTATAGTTTACTCCATAAAGACCTTAGGAGGAATAATAGAGAAGTAATGCTTGAGGTACTACCCATGGTGGGTAGTGTGAACTCTGATCCTTATATATCTTTGATCTTGAAGGTGTTGTCTCCCATTGTTTTTACAATCTGATATGGGCCAATCCACAAAAGTGTAAATTTTCCATGCTTGCCCTTAGGCTCAGATTCTTTGCCCCAAAGGATAACTAGCTCCACTTGTCTAAACACATTGATTTTTTATCTTTTATTAAACTACCTTTTCATTGTGGTCTAATGTCTGCTAAAATCATAAAAGTCTTTCTCCTTTGGATCTTTCATTTGAATGATGTCTAGTAATCTTGAATTTGCAAGCTCCTAGCTTTCTTCCATATACTCTTTCATGAATTTGTATGTGTGAAACTTGAGAGTGATAGGGAAGATAGGCTCTTAGACATACACCAATAGGAATTGTGATGCCTTCAAGGCTTGTTTGATCCTTATCCTATCTACCCATAGGGCATATTTGAGAAGTTTGTGCTAAGTCTTTGGCTTGTCTACAACAAACTTCTTGATTACCTCCATTAAGTTCTTATTAGTAGATTTAGAGACTCCATTTCCTTGGGAATAATGATTGGATGAAAACTTGAGACAAATGTCATTATCATATGCCCATTCACTCATCTCTATGGATGTAAATGTAGATCTGTTGTTACACACTAAAGAGACTAAAGTTCCAAATCTAGTACATATGTTCTCTTCCAAAAAACTGATCACTTCCTCCATCTTGCATTGTTTGGTGGCTAAAACTTTAGCCCACCTTATGCAATAATCTATGGTAGTTAGGATGAATTTGTGGCCTTCAAATGAATTAGTTTTGATTACCCTTATAAAGTCCAATCCCCATTACGCAAGTGGTTTATCAACCATGACTAGTTGTAAAGGCATTATTACCTTAGGCTCCTTGGTGCTAAAGATTTGTTAGGAGTGAAATTCCTTCACATTCTTGTGAGTATCTTTAAAAATGCTTGGCCAATAGTAGCTATCTTTGAGGATCTTATGGGCTATAGTCTTCCCATATGGGTGTCTATGGCCGAACTTCTCATGGAAGGTGTTCATGATTTGGGCATCTTCTTCTTTTGAGACACGCCTTAGGTAAACCCCTTCAAATTTATTTTTATATAAGATCCCATCCTTGATCATATAATGGGTTGCCTTAATCCTCAAGGCCCTCTTTTACTCCCTTGTAAGTCCTATAAGATAGGTACCATTAATCAGTAAATGTATGATGGGATCATACCATTCACTACCTTGAAATTTCTATTGATCAACTTGCATAATACTTAACCTAGGGCCGGTATTATCAATCATTTGGATCAAGCCTTGGTACCTTACCAATTTTTCCATTTTCAATTCTATGTCATATTCTTGCAAAACTGACATCCATTTACCTCTACGTTTTCCTAGTTCCTTATGGCTCAACATACGCTTTATGATAGGATTAAGTAGAATAGCATGTGCCTTATTTAGAAGGATATAATGCCTATATTTATTTACTACCTTAACTAATGCATATGTTTGTTTATCAATCAATGAATAGTTCAACTCAACATTCTTAAAGTTAGTACTCATGAAAGATATTGGGTGATCACACCCCTCAACCTTATGAGTTAAAACTACAACCATAGTATGGTTAGATGCAAAAGAATAGAGATAAAAGTCCTTTGAGAAGTCAAGACTTATCAAAACTAGATCTTGGCTAATTGCTTCTTTGATGTCACCGAATGCCTTCCTAGATTCTTCATTCCATGTGACCTTGACATCCTTCTTTAGCATGTCATTCAATGGCTTAACAATCTTTGCAAAGCCAAAAATAAACTTTCTTACAAAGTTTATCTTACCAAAAAATGATTTTAGCTCTTTCCTACTATTTGGAGGCTCTATCTTAAATATAGCTTCCACCCTTTCAAGATCTATGGAGATCCCATATTTAGTTATGACATGACCTAACAATTTACCCTCAGTAACACAAAATATGCTTTTCTTGGGGTTTAGGGAGATTATATACCTTCTACATTTCTCAAAAACTTATTGTAAATGCATAATGTGATATTCCCTATTTTCAAAAAAAATGGTTAGATCATCCATATATATAATGATACACTTACCAATCAATCCTTGAAAGGAATAGTCCATTCCATAGCCCTTTGAAAAGTATCTCCTATGTTGATTAAACCAAAAGGCATTCTTTTGTAGGTGAAGGTTCCCCATTTTGTTGTAAAGGCTATCTTCATCTTGTCTTCTTTGTCAACCAACACTTAGTTGTATCCTAAAAATCCATCAAGAAAATACATCATAGCTGATCATAAAATAGCTTGTATCACTTGGTAAAGAGAGGGAAGAGGATATTTATCCTTTTTATATGCTTTGTTCAAGTTTCTAAAGTCAATGCATAGTCTAATCTCACCATTCTTCTTCCTGACTAGCACCAAATTAGCACCTAGGTATAATGCTTGATGGGAAACACTATTCTAGCATCTAGCAATCTCTTGACCTCTTTGAGGATCATCGGTTCTAAGATAGGGTTCGCAAGCCTTTGATTTTGCCTAAAGGGTTTACAACTTTATTTAAGGGGTATGGTATGGGTGATGACTCTTGGATCAAATATTTTCAAGTCATCATAAGACCATGCTATGGCATCCTTATACTTGGTTAGTAACTCTTTAGCCTTTCTATTCCTAATTTTAGTGTAGGCTTTCCCAGTGTTTACCAATTGGGGTTGATCTTGGGGGCCAAGATCAACAACATTGTAATCCTTCCCACTAATCATGAGAATCTTAAAAACCTCAACCATCTTGTCTTGATCAAATATCCTCTCTAAGGTAATCATACCTTTGGGAATTTTATTGGCATTCAACTGAATGTTTTTACCATCAAACTTGCCTTCCTTAAATGCATTTAATTTAGTCTCATCAATGATGTGAGCCTAAAATAATCTAGAATTAGTCATGAAATCCAATATTTTTTTATCATCATTAAAGACTTGAAACTAATTCACATTATCAGGGACTGAGGGACAAGGCATCATCTCAATGCTAAAGATGGGGGAGTCTTAGTTGGGCATGAGATTGACTATAGTAGATGCCAACTCATCATTATCTTGGTTATCTTCTTTGGGGATGGAGAGAATTATAAAAGCATTAAAATACTTAATTAAATCCCATAACCTATACCTATACCTCTTAAGGTATGAGAGTTTGCATTGATATTTGCTTCTCACTTGGTTGACTACTAGTTCTGAATCACTATAGACTAATAGTTCTTTGACTTTATTTTTTATAGAAAATTATAAACCTAGGATAAGGGTCTCGTATTCAACAAGGTTTTTAGTGCAATGAAATTGGATCCTATATGATGCATGATATTTCTTATTATCAGGTTTTTTAGGATAATATCGACCCCAGATCTAGCCTTCCACCTAATACCATCAAAATGTAGCTGCCATAGCCTAGGAATAACATGAGTACTCTTAGGATTGCATACCTTTGTAGTCTTTAGGGTGAAAACCCCTAAGTCTAAGTCAATTATGTTGACCCTTTTGTTGATATCATTGTACTCAGTGACCATGTGCTTCATCCTCAGTTCTCTCTCAACCTTGATCTAGTTTGGGACTCCCTTTCAAAGCAGCCATAAATCTGAACAATCCATGAACATGTAGCCATTCATAGCTTTGGTCCATTACCTACTTAACAAGATCCCATAAAAATCAATTATTTCAAAAACTTTGAAATCAATGAACTGCTACACTCTATGCTCAAAATCCAATTATATATGAATATTTAACAACTCCCTAATCACCTTGACTCTAGATTTGTCTAATTGAGTAACAACTCTATCGGACTTAATAGGAGTCAAGTGAAGTTATTTTCAAATACCTAGTTTCATGATATTATTAGATGTACTAGAATCCAATAAATAATTATGAAAATTCTTACCAAACATCCTGACTGTGAGTAAGAAAGGAGGAGACTCTGCCTTAGCTTTGTACACAATCACATTAGCATTGTTAGCCTTGGGTGGTCTGTTGGATTTCTTTGATAATGATTCCAACAAGAGGTCCCTTTATTTTTTGATATGTCTTAGTTCATGTAATTTTATGTTATATTTTATCTTTTTCATGTCTTCAAAAATGTTATAACTAGTCTTGTTTGAAGAACTAGGAACATCAACATTATGCTTAGAGGTACTCCCTTTGGGTGGTTCTGGATCATTGTTTGAAGAAGTATCTAGAAGAGTTCCAAAGATATTTGGAATCATTGAGTTAGTAAAGGGGCTACCTTTACTCTCTATTCCTTAAAGGATAACTCTTCTTGAAGAATTTTTGAAAGGCCTAGATCTCCTTAGGGGCATCATTAGGTTCATTGTCCTCTTGAAAGGGTAAATTAAAGGTCTCTACCATGAAAGTTTGATCAGCAGGCTTGGACCCTAAAGTACCTACAACACTATCATTTTTAGGGACCTCTTCAAATGTATCCAATGCTTCTTGGAAGGCTTAAAAAACCTTACAAAACTCAATACAATCAATTTCACCATTCTTGGTTGTACAATGCACTCTATAATAATCAGACAAAGCATTATCAATAAGACTAATGTCCACAATCCTCTTTTTGGAAGATGGCTCATTATTCTTATTATTATGGAAACTATCATTCTAAAACCTATTGTTTGGCCTATTAAACCTTTAGAATGAGAAGTTCCTACCAGAGCTCTCTCCAGTATTGCCAACTTATTTTTACAGCTGAAGGAAATCAATGCTTAACTTTTGGACTATTTTTAACATAGATTCATTCTTATTCTTTGGAGTTTTATAATTATGCACCGAGTTATTATTAGTACCAATAGTTGGGACTAAACCCCTTTAATCATTTTAATTAAATTCATTGGTGTCAGGATGACTTAAGAATCTTAGGTTTTGATTGAGACTTGGGATTTGATTCATGGTTAGGAAATTTTGGTTGTTGTTTGGGAAGATGTTCAAAATGGGTGTATGTGGATGGATATTTGGAACATAGTAGGCTAGTTGTCCTTGGGGATGCATTTTATCATTAATGATCACTACTTCAAACTAAGCCCTAACTAATGAAGTTATAGCTAGAAGAGGCCTTTTTAGAAATGCAAAAGTCATGGGATCTACTACATCCTTGTAAATTTATATAGATAAAACATCGTCAAGTTTATAAAGTTATATCGGCCTGCTATACATTTTATAAATCTAGCATTAAAGGATCTTATGGCCTTGTTTGCATCCCTCTTGATGGTGGTGAACTGGTGGTATATGACACATGGACTAACAATTTTACCAAACTCATCTATGGAAACATTAGTAACACCATCCCGACTATAGTAATCAAATTATCAATAAAATTAAAAAACCATTCATATATAGCATCTTTTAAAGTAAAGGGGAAAAACTTGCATGCTACATATTTATGCCCAACATTTAGTAACCTTAAAGTAGCTTTAAAATATTTAATGTTCTCTTCAGTGGCTATAATACCAGTTGGACTAAATGTTAGCAAGTACTTTTCAGAGTTATGTGGGAGATCATGTACCACACCTATCATGTTGATTGAATAATTTCCTAACCAAGCCATACCTAGATGAATGTTGAAGGCAAAGGTACCTTGAATAGGTGAGGTTGGCAAAGATTTGGAATATGTATGTCTACCTTTATCTCACCTAGTTTTCCTATGGACTTCAAGCTCAAGAAAAGGCTATCTTATCTTTGATTGTGATCTTGTTCGTATCCTTGGGAAGTCGATCTTGAAGATTGAAGATCCTATTTAAAATATGATGTATCAATTTAATATTTATAAAGAACAAGGATTAAACCTACACATTAATCTCATTTTGCAAAACTTGTGTAAAGGGTGTAAATCTTTGACTAAACTATCTCAAAAATGTGTTTAATTATGCAAATATGGTCTATCTTTATAATTTTAAGCCCAAAAAAAATAGATCTATGAAATATATACCAACTTTTGATCAAAACAAGTTATTCTAACCTCAAATACTACAGGTATTCAGATCTTAAACTATCTTTACCAAAACCAAGTATCAACCTTAAAAAACTTTGATCTTTATCTAAAGGAAGCACAAAGATAGGACAAAGACCACAAAGATCAATGATATTTACACTTATAAGCAAATAATTACTTAAAATCACAAAGATAACACCAATCTTAGATCAAAACACACTAAGATAAGTAAAGATTCACCTAATTCACAAGGAAAGGCCCTCCTTCTAGCACCAATGCGACTTGTTGATGCCTCTATGTGTACCACATATGTCCTTAGTGTTCAAATAATGCTTCTCATTTTAAAATTATGGGAATTTAGAGTATGAATAGTAGGTTTTAGAAAATTATGTTACCTATGGTGAAATAGCAATAAATTAATGTTTATCTATTCCATAAAATTTATATGAATTGATGGTTAGGAGCCATCATGGTTCAATTGTTTTCAAATTATAAGTATCTCTACTAATATTAATGAATTTTGATCAAAGCTAAAACTATAGACTAATTTAAATAGATATTTATAATGAAGTCTAAACTAAAGTGATATGGTTTAAAAAGAAGCAAAAGAGAAGGGTAATGTAGAAAGAAAATAAGTGATTGTTGATCCTTAACTCAAATGTCATGACAAAGTTTCAATTATAACTAAGCCTACATTTAACCAGTATATGATGCAAAATAGCATAATCTCATATCTCACCTTACACCAAGTAAATTTTTAAGGTTAGTATGAAATTATACAAGTAAGAACTAGATTTTACTTTAAAGATTTGTTACCAAACTCAAATAGCAATTTCAAATCTGACTACTAAACAAATTAAGTGAAGCAAAATAAATATCCATCAACTAATCTAGCATAAGCACAAATTAGCAACCTTGTATCACAAATGTAGATTTAGAATTCATGAAACTATTCAAATTCAAGCTTTAGAATCAACAATTGAGAGAAAGCCACATTAACAACTGACACATCAAATTTGGACAATCTTCACATTATTCCTTTATAGTATTAATTTCTTAAAGTATACAAGTTCTGCTCATAATCCTCTCTCTTTACAAGATGGTAGTACTCCCTTTTATATAAATACAAGGTAGTATAATGGTTAGTTAAAAGATAAAAATGTACAAAATATAATGATAATTGGCCTTTTTTAGAAGTTCTAGAATATATTTGCTTTTCCAAACTAGATTGACTTAGAGGCAAATATGCTAACAGACTAGCATATGCCTTTACAAAAGAATATTCATATTTTAAATATTACAATGATTTTATAAAAAATAATATTAATTAATTGGTGGGCCCATTACTAAATGACTTATCTATTACTCTTTTAGAATCTCCATAGCTCTTTGGTGGGGTCTTTAAATTATCCTTTTCCTTATCTAAGTTATGAATCCTTTATTTCATTCCCCTGATGATAACCCTGAATTGAGCTGAATGAGCCTCAGTTAGGCTTTAAATATCCTCTTCATGGATGGGTAGTTCATTAGGCAGTTGCCCTCTAATTGTTGTTAAGCCTATAAATGGTTCAACCTTTTAGAGTGTGAACTCTTTAGTTCCCACCATGACCTTTCTTTTTGTCACCCTCTCTAATCCAGCTATCTCTAGATTAAATTACATAGTGGTAGATGACTCTCTATATTTTGGAGGTTCTGGGACCTCTATCCTTGTGTTTCTTGATGCTTCTAGAGCATCCATCTGCTTGCTTTATGACCCTATAATGGTTACTATTCTTCTTTCTTCTTCCTCTTTCATCAAAGACCTTATCCATGGCTTGATATTCTCATGTACATCAATGTTAATAGTTTGGGTCAAAGCCCAAGAGTGATATAAAGTGGGAATCTTCTACATTTCCCCATAAATGAACCAATGAGGGATGACTGGTCTATGAATAGGGTAGTCCTCACAGAATAAGTTGATTTCACTTGTGGGATGAGTGAGAGTCAACTTTGGCCTTATTGATCCAACTAAGACCAAGGTTAATTCTAGCTTTCTTTTCTATGGGGGTGCTACTAGAACTAAATCTAAAGCAACCTCTTTTCCTTTGTCTTTTTTAGCTTCTTCAATTTAAGCTTGGGATTTTTGAGCTTGCTCCTCCCCTTTTTTAGATCCATATGCTTCAGCTACCACTCTAAGTGCAGCCTCTACTATTTAATTGGGATCCAAGGCTATCATATCCAAGAACTCTACTAGAGATGTTGGTCTTTAAGGAAAAGATGAGGATGAGGGTCCTTCACCAAGAATCTCCTCTAACTTCTCTTTCCTAGGAACTTGTGTAACTTGTGCTTGGTATTCCATCTCTATTTGTGGCTACTCTTGAGGTGGCTTGGAAGGTCTAGGAAGCAAATTATATTGAAGAGGTACCATTTTCCATATATCCCTTGGTGGATTTTCATTAATAGTCAATCTATGCTCAAGTCTAACATTATGATTCTTGAGCCTAGCCAGTGTTGGCCCTAATGTGTAGAAGATCATATGGACTAGGTTGATGCACATAAACTAGTTGTTTTCTCTTTAAATGTTTGCCTACCCTGTCATAAGGATCCCAAAGCCTTAGATCATCCAGCTAAAAGCCAAAAGAATCTTTGTGTCTGGAAATGGTGTTCACATGTTTCCAATTTTACAAAACTATTCTACCAAATATTAGAGGAAAGGGATGGAGAAGGCCTTTCCTTTTATCCTTTCACACTCTATCAACACCATGAAGGAGTTGGCATGTAATTTCTTACTCTGTTAGCTTGTTCAGAACATAAACAAGCAACTTGTAAGGTTGAGTCAGAATCCCTTCAATTTTGATCATAGTACAATCTAGATACAACTAGATGTCTCCCATTAGTTCCACATACTTATTTATTATAGGGATTACATTTAGAATTAGGATCCCTATAATGGATTGTACCAAAGTATGATAGACACAATCACAAATGAACTGCATGTGGTGTCTATATTTGAAGATATGTGGCTTTGAATAATGGTGGGAGAATGTGAATCTGCCCTCAAGTGATTAGTTTTTTATGTGAGGGACATAGGTGAAGGCTAATAGAGTGTCCAATAGATAAGACATCATAAATAATTGGTTTCTATTATTCTTCTTTATGGTTTTAAATTATCTCCCTAGGTAGGTGTTGATCATATCTCTAATTTTGGGGAGTGATTCCTTTTTCTACCATGATGTAGACATAGGAAACCCAAATATTACTAACAAATGTGGTTGAGGGGGCTCCAGATATTCTATTCAATAGGGTCATAATTACCCTAATTCCCTCTCTAAATTGGGCAACTAGGATATTTCCAGTAGGGTCTCATATCACAATGTTCCCATAAAGCAACAATGGCCTAAGGATGGTGTCAAGATCATTCTTGTCAGTCCATTCCTTTATGGTGGGTACATCCATATGGGGTTTTATAAGTTTTTAATATCTCTCAAAGGCTAAGGGGGAAATATATGCAACTATTATGGAGCTACCTTCATGGATGATCTAGTCATTTTAAATTCTACCATCTATAAAAATGGGAGCAAGGATATCAATACAATAGAGTACCTCTAGTTGAGCAGTAGCATGATGAAAACTAGCTATTTGAACTACAACTAGGTTGTAGTACCTCTTATTGACAATGGAAATCCTTTATTATTATTTGGTGATGGCTTATGTCTCCTCAATGGTCTAAAAGAGCTTAGACCAATTCTTGTTTCCATTTTTCAAGTCCATAGTGTCCAAGTCAGTATCCTTGAAAACCCTTCCCTCACTATTTGTAGATATATATAATTTTATCTCATCCCTCAATTTTTGCCTCTAAACTACCATGTCTTCAATGCTTGCAAATTATTATCAATCACATTGCAAATGGTCTCTGGTTTAGTTTCTTTTATGCTCAAATCATAATTGATTTTTTTCTAAATTTATTGTATTCAATATGAGTTCACTTAGGGATTTTTATACAATTTTTAAGGCTTTGGAGCTTTAATGGTAGTAGCTTATTCAAATTGGGGCTTATACATGCCTCAAATATGATTTTAACTTTCACCTTTATATATTTGCATTCTAGGCACACAAGATCTTCTATTTTTTGACTTTGTGCTTGCATGGTGCTTATTTGGCATCTATTTTAGCACTTTTCATGGCATTTTTCATAAATTTATATGGCATTTAAAAAATGCCTTTTGATTCACGTCATTGGATCAATATCCTAGATTAGCATGGGCCATTGATTGTGATCTAGACCCTCATTTGCTAGTGGTTCCTTTTAGTACTGAATCCATGGTTGTGCCACTTGGAACCTCTACAATATTTATGATCTTTGGTACCTTTTTTAGTCTCATATTGAACATGCATCCTCCATGTGTCGAACTCATGGGCTCTAGGAACTTCATTGAAAAATCATCAGTGATTTTGCATCATTAGATCATCCACCATGATGAAGCATGGACTATTTCATCCTACAAGGTGCACAAGCTTTAATCAGCATTATTATTTACGTGGGGACTTAGGTTTAAATACCTTAGGCTAAGGTTCATTTTGTGTTTATTAAATATGAAATAAACTTTAGGCTAAAGTATTTATGCCTCAGTTTTTTAAGATTTAACAAAAGGGGGACCAAGCTAAATATTTTAAGACAAGGTTTATGTTGTATTTAATAAAAACAATGCATAATTTGGGATAAAATACTTATGTTAAGCTCTTATAACATGCCCAAAGGGCTCAAAGTGATATAAGGACCAAAATTCTAGATTTTGACATAGGGCTTTATTGTATTAATAAACACGATAAAATATTTGGTTAAAAGCATTTGGGCTAAGTTTAATGTCACAAATACCCTTTTAAAATGAGACTTAGTATAAGTCTATAGCCTAAGGTTCATGGCATTCAAACAAATGCAATGGGGACCTTAGGATATAAGCTTAGACTAAATTCATTTCTACATATATTTAGACTATGAGATCATTTCAATATTTTTTATTCAAAGATCTCAAGTGTTTGAACATCCTCTAAGGGGTCCCATTATTCTATAATAAAATTCATGAGTTTTTTAATAGCATTTTGGAGTACATCTTGGTCTTGGGCAAATAATCCATTACCTTAAATTTGACGGCCTCATAGATGTCAAATATGTCCTTGTAGACATAAAATGATGTTCATGTGAACATCAAATTTAGGCTCATGAATTTATTAGTCTTGATGGTCTTAAATTTTATGGTCACATGGACATCAAATATGTCCTTGTAAATGTCAAATGGTGGTCACACAAACATCAAATTTAAGCTCATCAAACTCCTGTATCCCAATGTGAGAGTGCCACATGGAAACTGTATGAGGCTTCTTGAGATCTCAAACTCAATTTACTCCATATGATTAAAAACCATGATGAAGCGAGAGCTGTCTGATCACAATCTGATTAGTAACACACTATTGGTTCTATTTAATAAGTGAGACCCTTTGCTTTTAAGTCTCAAATGTGAGAGTGTTGTTAAACACAAAACATACTGAGAGGGGGATGAATTAGTATATTATATATCTTTTACTTAATCTTATTTATTTTCTTTAACCACTTAATTACACATTCAAGATATGAAATAAAATTGAAACAATAACATGCACCACATAAGTGAGAGAGAGAGAGAGAGAGACACCAGATTTTTACATGGAAACCCAAAGTGGGAAAAACCATGGAGAACAATCTCAAGTATATGAATGAGTACCAACTCAAATTACAAATTTTAAAAGCACCAACTAGCAGGAGCATGAACCCTTTTACCGAGCACCAACACAATAACTATTTGTGAGCACCAACCCCTTGAAAATATTTGTGATCACCAACCCATAAGAGCACCAACCCATCTTGTGTATAAAATACAACTATCTCTTAATGTTGCTTACTCAACAAATGATAGAAATCTACAATATCTCTTACTTTTCTCTCCTCTTTTCTTATATAAAACAATTACAAAACCATGCACTCTCTTGCATATTACAAATGGCTTCGCAAGCCTTTATTTATAGCTTTCCAAATGACCTTTGGCATTCACCCTTTGTGACCCTTCAATCCTCATGGAAATGGCACCAAACTTGAATGACCCTTTGTATCATTTCATTTGAAAGGTCACATGGTGACCCTTCATAATCAAATGTATCCTTACCTCTTGTCTTTATCTTTATGACCTTTCAAATTCCTTAAGATGACTCTTCATGGAAAAATGTTCGATACCCTCTTTTGTCTTCACTTGGTGACTCTTGAAATTTCTCAAGATGACTCTTCATGGGAAAATGCATCCCATTCCTCTTTTGTCTTTACCCCGTGACTCTTTGACTTCTCCATGGGCCCTCTTTTGACTTTTATGCAACCAAAAATATATTTTTTAATATTTAAATAAATATCAACACACATTAGCCAATATATGAATATTAAAAACACCATTAAATGTTGTGGGGCCTTTATAACCAATAATGCAAGACCTTTGACATCAATGACAATATTTACAACAATCTCCCCCTTTGTCATTAATGGCAACTTCAAACTAAAACTACCACATCCTAAAACTTGCACATACTACCATCTAAAAATCATACAGTAACTCCCCCTTACTATAGCAATCTATACCTATTACCTATACCTATTTCTACACTTATTTTTTCACCTATACCTATTCTTGTTCTTCTCCCCCTTTAACATCAATGGCAAAGGGCCTATCCTAGAGCTAACACTTAGCTCCCCCTCAACTGATGTTGATCCTCAATGGTAGGAAGTAAAATAAATTATTCCCATCTTGTCTTACAGATACTCAAATGTGTCTTTTGATAGTGCCTTTATGAAAATATCTACAATCTACTCTATAGTACTGATATATTCCATCTTAACCTATTGATTTGTAACCTACTCTCTCCATAAGTGATATCTAATAGGAATATGTTTTTTTCTTGAATGCATCACTAGATTCTTAGAAATATTAATAACACTTGTGTTGTCACAAAAAATAGAAATAGGTTCATCATATTTTACCTTGATATTTTCCAAAGTTTGCTTCATCCAAAGTACTTGAGTACAACACAATACTATTGCAACATATTCTGCTTCAGCTATAGAAAGTGATACTGAATTATACTGTTTGCTTAGCTATGATACTAAGCTATCACTGAGGAAGAAAGGTCCTCTACTTTTACTCTTTATGTTATCCAAGTAACCTACCTAATTTGAATCTATATAAGCAACCAAAGTGAAATATTTACCTGTGGGATACCATAATCCATAATCTAATGTCCCCTTGATATATATGAATATTCTTTTCACCAACTAAACATGACTCTCCTTTGGGGTTGCCTAATATCTTAAAACCATGCCTACTGCATGCATAATGTCCAACTTCAAATGTTGTCAAATATAAAAGACTACCAATCATAGATATATACAAAGATTGATATATAACAAGTGAATCATCATCTTTACTCATCTTTTTCCCTATACCCATTGGTGTAACAACTGGTGCACAATCCTTAAAACCAAACTTTTTTGACATTTCTTTGGCATATTTACTTTGAGATATGAAATTTATTTTATTTGAGTGAAAAATTTACAATCCTAAGAAAAATGATAATTCTCCAATCATAGACATCTCAAATTATTTTTGCATATTGTTAAAAAATTATTTTGTCATCTTTTCAATGTTACCTCTAAATATTATGTCATCAACATATACCACAATAACCAACTGATGCTCACCATCTGTTTTGATGTAGATATTACTGTCAATAAATCCTCTCTTGAAACCTTGATCCTACGGGTATTTATCAAGTCTTGCATACCAAGCTCTAGGATCTTCTTTCAATCCATACAGTGCTTTCTTAAATTGGTATACATGGCTACTATTATTTGAGAGAAGAAATTCCTCTAGGTGCTCAATGTAGACCTCCTCTTCTAGATTCTCATTTAGGAAGGCAAATTTGGCATCCATCTGAAACACTTTAAAAAATATAAACACTACATATTCAATAAGCATTCTAATAGCCTCTAGCCTTACCACTGGTGCAAAATTTTCTTTAAAATCTATTCCTTCAATTTGAACATATCGTTTACATACTAATCTTGATTTATTCGTAGTTACTTCTCCATTTGCATTCAACTTATTTCTGTAAACCCATTTTGTTCTTATCACATTGTGATTTTTTGGTCTAGGCATTAATTCCAAAAGTATAATTATTTTATATTTGATTTAATTCTTCATCCATTACCTTAACCCAATTCTTATCATGTCTAACTTTTAACAAAGTTCTAGGCTGAATTTTGGATAACAAAGAGAAATTAACTTGCTCAGATTCACTTACCATCATTCTTCTAGTGTGAATTCCTTCATTTATGTCCCTGATGATATCACTTTCATTATGATTTATCTGGACATATTTGGATGGGGTTTTGGTTTCCTTTTTCTCCTTCTTTTCATCTTCATCTGATTCTTCAAAATCTTTCTCTTCAATGATTTTAAGAATGTCTATTGGATCACTGATTCTTTGTGTTCCATCTTCTTTTATCCTGACACTTGCACTTTCAACTATTTTCTTGGTTCTTTTTTTATAAGATATATAATATTTAATTTTACAATAATAAACAATAAATATACCTTCATTTTCTCTAGATTCAAACTTATCCAATTTTTTATCAGTTCTCTTTATGAAGCATCTACTACCAAAAAATCTAAAATAATCAACTGTAGCTAGTTTATCTTTCCATAGATCATAAGGATTCTTGTCATTATTGACTCTCAATAATGATCTATTTTGGATATGCATTATTGTATCAACTTCCTCTCTCTAATATTTATCTGGTATCTTGGATTCATTTAGTATTGTCCTCACCATCTCCTGAACTATTCTATTTCTCCATTCAACTACTCAATTTCATTGTGGAGTTCTGGCTACTGAATAATGTCTCTTTATTCCATGGTCTTCATAAAACTCAATAATCTAATTTGACATAATTCTCTTCCTCAATCTGATCTTAAGTAGTTAATATTCAAACTAGTTTCATTCTCAACTAATGCTTTGAAATGTCTAAAAGCTTTTGATTTTTTCTTTAAAAACATTACCCAAGTAATACGCAAAAAATCATCAATAATCAACATGAAATATTTATCACCTTGAGTACTTTGAATTCTCATAGGTCCACACAAATCAATGTGAAAAGTCTCTAACATCTGATTGGTTGAATATTCTTTTATTTTGAACCACCTTTTGGCCTACTTCCCATGCTGACAAGGTTCACAAAGCGTGTTGGATGGCTTTGTAATCTTTAAAATATTTTTTGACTACTTATTTATTGCTAATATTGATAATATTGTCAAAATTTATGTGTCCCATTCTCCTATGTCGTAGCCAACTTTATTCAATCTGACTCAAATAATATCTTTGACCTTTGATGTCTAATAACATATACAAATTATTGCCTATTCTCTAAGCATCTATAACTAACACATATGAATCTTTTCTCTTAATTTCAAAACCTTCTACATAAAAATTTAGTGTATGCTCCTAATCACACATTTGAATTACACTCAAAATATTATGCTTAAGACCTTTTACATACAAAACATTTTTAGTTTTAGTTCTACCATTATCCAAACTTAGTGTACCTTTTTTGGCAATTATAGTAGTAGTATTATCTCTAAATTTCACTATGCCACCATTGATCTTATTCAAGGTTATGAACTTTCTCTTGTCTCCTGTCATGTTCCTCAAACATCCACTATCAATGAACTATGTATTTTCTTCATTTCTTGCATGCAAAGCTATCTAGACCAACATAGACTTTTTAGGTTGTTTCTTCTGCCATGAACCTATCTAAACTTTCTTCTTGATGAATGGATAATTGAAACTCTGGTCCTTCTTGACTGACTCAAACAAACTTCTATAATACCAAGCTATGTGCCTAAAATTATTAAACTTGTAACATATTATGACCTCTTCATTAAAGCATGATAGAGGAGCAAAATAGTTGTGGCTTCTGCTTGACTCTGTATGAGTTTCCTTCTCTTTATTTCTAAAATTATTAGCCCTTTTTTGACATTCTATTTTCTTATGACCATATCTATTATAATAAAAATAGTAACCATAAAAATAGGACTTATTTGTGTATTTCTGACCTGATTGCCTTTTTAGCTTTGTTCTTTCTAGCCTTTTTTATTTGAGATGTCCTCTGTATTCTTAACTTCTTCCTTTTTTATTTCCTTTTTTATAAGAGCTTTAGCATAGCTCTTTCCTTTTTCTGTGTTAACTTTTTTTGTAAAAGTAGTGTCCTCCCCTTTCTCTTTTTCAAATCTGATACCTATCTTATCTAACATTGATCTTTGACTTTCTAATATCTTATTCAATATATTAGTGTTATTCTCAAATTTTGAATCATTGGTTGCTTTATCATTAATTTTTTTATTTGTTTCCTCAAGATCTACTTTTAAAAAAGCAGTTTCAATAACATACATTTCACATTCTTCACTTACTTTTTGGAACTATGTTGTTAGATCTTTTTCATTCTTCTTAGCTTCTTCAAAGTGTGTATGTAGATCTTCAATTGTTTCCTTTGACTCTTTTTCATTTTTCTCAATTTGGAGCTTCAATCTTTGATTCTTTCTCTCAAGATATTTTACTCTTCTAAAGTACAAATGAGTTCTCCTTCGAAATTCACTTTGACTTTATCTTATTCTTATTCTTGATCATCTATTCTTTTGCTTGTAAAGGCATCTTCATGTATGGCCATGAATAGAATCTCTTCTTCTGAATCACTGAATCTACTATCTTTGGCTGAGCTAGGATCTTTAGAATACAAACTCTTCTTCTCAAATCCCTTCTTGAATTTTCCTTTAAAATTATTCTTGTATATAGACTTTCCTTCTTCATTGTCACCATTACCCTTATTTGGGAACTTAACTACAAAATGTATTATCTTTCCATAATTAAAACATTTAAAAGTTAATTGTCCTTGATATTTACATGTGCCCTTTTTTATCTTACAAATGAATAGAGCTCCATTTTCATCTTCATCATCACTAGAACTGTCACTTGATTCTTGAATCTTAGCCTTCTCTTTCTTTGATGCCTTGAAAGAAGCTTCTCTCTTTGAGGGTTTCTCTTATTTGATCTGCATCTCATATGTCGTAAGAATACCATGTAGCTCATCCATCTTTAGCTTGGATAAATTATTCATCTCTTCAATTACTGAAAATTTTACATCATATCTCAATGGTAGATATCTCAAAACTCTTTTTACCATGATTGATTCTTTTAATTTTTCTCCAAGACCTTGAATCTGATTAACTATTTGATCAACCTGTAAAAGGTAACTCACTATATTTTCTTCCTCTTCCATATTCAAACTCTCAAACTATATTTTGAAAGTATGAAGCTTAGCTTGTTGAACCTTTCCATCACCTTTATAAATATTCTCAAGCTTTACCCAAGTTTCATGAGAAGATTTACATTGCATAACTTTAACAAATTTTGATTCACATAAACCATATAAAATAGCATTTAAAGCTTTAGAATTATTTTCACTTTCCTTCTTTTCCACTAGAGTAGTTACAAGTGTTTGTGGCTCTTCATATTCTTCCACCACTACTTGTCAAATGTCAAATCTAAGGGCCATCAAATAAATCCTCATCCTTCTGCTCCAAAAATCATAATTTATCCCATCAAACAAAGGTGGCTTATTTTTATAAAAACCTTCATGTGATCTATCCATCATACTTTCCTTGATTTACCTTCAAGCTATAATTTTTTTTCAAAAGGAACCTGCTCTAATACCAATTATTAAGCATGAAATATACTTAGAGGGGGGGTGAAATAGTATATTATATATCTTTTACTTAATCTGATTTTTTTTTCTTTAACCACTTAATTACACATTTAATATATGCAATAAAACTAAAATAATAACATACACCACACGAGAGAGAGAGAGAGAGAGAGAGAGAGAGAGAGATCAGATTTTTATGTGGAAACCCAAAGTGGGAAAAACCATGGAAAACAATCTCAAGTATATGAATGAGCACTAACTCAAATTACAAAGTTTTCAAGCAACAACTTGTAGGATCACCAACCCATTTATTGAGCACCAACATAGAAACTATTTGTGAGAACCAACCCCTTGCAAAGATTTGTGAGCACCAACCCATAGGATCACCAACCCCTCTTATGTATAAAACACAACTATCTCTCAATGTTTCTTACTCAACAAATGATATAACTCTATAATAGCTCCTACTTTTCTCTCCTATTTCTTTATATAAGATAATTACAAAACCATGCACTCTCTTGCATATTACAAATGGCTTCTCAAGCCTTTACTTATAGCTTTCCAAATGACCTTTGGCATTCACCTTTTGTGACCCTTCAATCTCATGGAAAATGGTGCCAAACTTGCATGACCCTTCATATCCTTGCATTTGAAAAGTCACATGGTGACCCTTCATAAGAAAATTCATCTTTTCCTCTTTTGTATTTATCTTCATGACCTTTCAAATTCCTTAAGATGACTCTTAATTGAAAAATGTGCCATACCCTCTTTTGTCTTCACTTGGTGACTCTTGAAATTCCTCAAGATGACTCTTCATGTGAAAATGCATCCCATTCATCTTTTGTCTTTACCCTGTGAATCTTTGACTTCTCCATGGGCCTTCTTTTGAATTTTATGCAACTAAAAACATATTTGTTAATATTTAAATAAATATCAACACACATTAGCCAAGATATGAATATTAAAAACACAATAAAATGCTATGGGGCCTTTATCACTAATAATGTAAGAACTTTGACATCAATGATAATATTTCCAATAAGTGTAATGTGGAAACTTTACATAGCCTCTAAAACTTTGAATTTTTAATGTTATCTTTGATCCATCTAATGTTTGGTCCATGTTGGAAAAAAATCCATTGATCATGATTTGAGTGCTTAAACATGATTGGTTTGAAGGACTAAGAGCTTAGTTTGTTAAGATTTTCCTCACTCCACTGGATCAAAAGGCATGAGTAAGAGTGGATCATTGGATCCTACAAGATGCAAGGTAATTAAGTTAAGACCTAGGATGAAAGAAACTTAGGCTAAGGATTTATACTAAGGTCTCATTCGTGTTGATAAAAATGAACGGGACCTTAGCATTAAAGTCTTGAGCTAAGTAGGTAATAAATGGACTATGTTATAAAATTAAAAGGACCTTCCTAGCATAAAATTAGACCATGCTAGAAATATAAGAAATAAAAATGGGGGAAAATAAAAAGGGATCAAGGCATAATTTTTAGGCTATGGTTTGGTCATGTTAAAAACATGACCAAGCCTTAACATAAGAATTGGGATTAAGTCCAAAAAATGTTCCTGCTAAATTTAAATTTGAACCAAGGTCTTATGTTAAGGTTTTAGAACATGAATCTACCAGCAAGGACTGCATGAAACCTACATCTTTAAGACATGAAGACTAATTATTAGAAATATTAGGCAAGCTTATATTAAAACATAACTCAATAAGCCAATCTTATCAAAGTGGATGATCCTCAAATTCTTACAATGTTCAAAACATGCCATGCTTTCAAGGTTAAGCCTCAGAATATATCAAGGGTCCCAATTTTTAAAAAAAAGTGGGTATGTTGACCTCAACACTTGGTTGTATGATTGCATAAGTATGCTCAAGGCTACCATGCTTATCCACCAATATTTCAATGAGATTTAAAAATAAGATACCTAATATAGTCTTACCTATTTATGAGTATTCTTAAGGCTAGATTGATGTTTAACTTATTAGACCCTTTTCAGTTATGCAAACCCAATGCCCATATATCAGCATACATTCTTATTTGAATGTGTCAACATATACATAGGAATTTATACAAACATATTTTTTTGAGATAGGTCATAAGACTCTAATCTTACTCTTAAAATATTACCTTATCATGATAAGACCAAACTAATTTCCATATCCACCTTGAGAGTTGTGTATGATTATACTAGGATTAGTTTGTGGTGACTTAGTATACTTTCCTACAATATGGTTACCCTACACTTTATTATGGGAATAATAAGACCATTATTTGTAATTATTCAAATTAATGTAAATTACAAAGATATAAATTGAGTATCTAATCTTATTTCTAGACTTGGTTAAGAAATTATGAACTTACTAGTAATACTAACTTGCATGGGAATAAATAATAGTATGGATGGTGATAGGAACTTGTGTTTTTTTCATTAGTAAACCAAGTTTGTTCGGTATAAGTGTTTAATTATTCCTTAGGTTGTCCTCATCTTATCCCTTAGACCCGTTAATGACTTCAATTTAATCCTAGTATACTTGTCCTTATCCAACCCTCTATTTATATTTTTTCTCAAAGAATGAAGGTTGGAACTCTATGTAGTGACTACTCGCTTGGAAGCCTATCTTGGGTGCCTTTTATATAATACCTTTGATCACTAATTTTAGGATCTAAGAGGCATTATAAAATAATAGATCTATCTTCTTTCAAATTTTAGACCTTATAACATCTCCTGTTATATCATCTTTAGACTCTCAATCCGCTCCTATGAGAAGCCTTAAATAATAAAATGATATGAAATGAAGTCATCATGGAGCTTCAGGTTCTTTGGGGAAACATGAGATTCTTACTTCCTTGCCATTGTACCATATTATTTGATTATGTCACTTAGTATGTAAATATTATTATTGGGTAATAACTCCATTTAAGTTTAAAATTTGATGAATTTTTAGTTATGGTCATTTTGTACTAATGGGTGATTTTTGAGTAAACTATTGAGATAAAGCGAATGATCACAATTTTTAGTTGTTGAATAAACCTTATTAATGGGTTATTGAATTTTATTTAATCAAATTGACAAAAGTGTGATTTTTTTTTGCTATCATAATAAGTTCCTATTCATGATTTCTCACCTTGGAATAAGGTTTATATAATAGTTAGCTTATTGAAAATATAAGCTCATGCATGATTAAGAGTTTTTCTCTCAATAGGACCCTTGAATTTAGTGGGTTAGGCCAACCATTATGCTCATGGGTATTTAAGGTACTCCTTGGTTTATTTCCTTTTCAAAATCACAAAATCTCATAGGAATACTATTTAAGCATGAGCATTGCATGCATATTTATATTTATATGTTCAGGTGTATTTGTGTTGGGAGGTATCATAACATCATTATTCCATACCTCACACTAATTAAGTAGGTATAAATATGCATTCAATGCATCCATTTTTGAGTATGTTGTTATAAATTTGTTATGCAAGTTTATTTTATCTTAAGCTAATGTTTGGATAATCCAATTCACCTCTACCATGTATAACATCAGTTATAAACTTACAATTCTCTCATATTAAGTCAGTATATTTTTATGAGTGAGGTTGTTAATAGTACTTAATTCTTTAGTTTTTTAGATTTTATTAATACCTTTGACTCCCACTCAAATTTTTAGGTTTGGAAAAGTATTTTGATTCTTCTTCACATCTAGAAAGATATAATCATCAAGACTTGTCCTCACCTAAAATTTTGAATTTAGTGTTGCTAGCAATATAGTTAAATATAGGCTAGTGCATTTCACTCTAGCTATAAATGATCCATCATGTTAGCCACCTATATTCTTATTGTATCTAAAATTAAGTGTCCACTAATCCTATTAGATGTTTCACATTAAGCATTATAATGAATTAAAAGAAAATTATTAAATTTACTAAATATTAGCATAAAAATTTTGGGCATTCAATTGCCAAAAGTGGAAGTGCACAAATTCGACAGTAAGGATCCACTCACTTGAATCAATCAAATGGAAGTTTTATTTGATCTACATCATACCCATGGTACACAAAAGGTGGTCATGGCATCTTTATATATGAAACCTTAGTAATTCATTTGGTATAGGTGGTTATGTGCCTAGAAGAAAAATAAGGGCCTTCCTATGAACTAGTCAATTTTCACTAATGATCTTCAATTGCATTATCACAATAACATATCTAAAAACTAATTCATCTAGTTATCAAATTTATGGAAAATAGGATCTGTCAAGAATTGCATTCAATAATTTTAGAATATATCCTCATGGTTAGATGACGTCAATGAAAAAACATGAGTGGCTTATTCTTGGGTGGGCTCAAGGATATCATCTAAATACATGTTCACATGTATAATCCAATTTAAGTATCTAAACCCATAATATATGCATGGTGGGTAGAGGAAAGAGATCTAGTCAAGTGAAAGGCTTTCATTAATGGTTGAGAATGTGTTGAGAAGTTATCATTCATTGAAGGTTTAAATGAAGATGAATATGGTGATGTGGCCTTAGGTGAGGATGAGGAAGATACTGAGGAGGTACCTAAATATTTCCACCCTACAATATCATGTCATGCACTTTCATACATTATCACTCTTTAAATCCTTAAGGTTGTGAGTTTCCTTAAGAAATAGAAGGACATATTTTTTATTGACTCATGGAGCCCACATAACTTCATCAATAGTAAAGTGGATACTAATTTAAATTATTTCATTTATCTAACTCCATAATTTTAGGTCATGAATACAAATGATAACACAGTAAATTATTAAGGAAATGCCATAATATTAAGATTTCTAAGGGAGACTACATATTATATTATCCTGTGTTTGTTATTCCCATGGGTGGAACTAATATTGTTTTGGGAGTCCAATGACTCCATTTGGGCAAAAAAGAGATGAATTTTCTAGAACCATTCATGTGCTTTCATTCTAAATGTAAGACATTTGAATTTCATGGATTATGAGTAAAATATCCACAATTGGTTAGTTTACATCAAATGACAAAGATTCTCAAAAAAGTGGCTAAAGGATTTTTATCCCATTTGTTTTCCATGGAAGTTCAACCACTAATGGCATCTGCATATCCTAATCTATAGATGATTATTGATGGCCAACTATTTATTATTGGTTCCATGTCAAAAGTAATACCACTAGGAAGAGAGCATGATCGTGCCATTTGACTACTTTATGGAATTTAACCACCGAACATTAGGCCATACAAGTATTTGTATGCATAGAAGAGTGAAATTAAAAAGATGGTATATGAGATGCTAGAGATATGCATTATCAGATGTAGCCAAATTAAATATTCATCTTTAGTGGTCATGGAGCATAAGAAGAATAACACTTAGAGGATGTGCGCAGACTATATATAACTCAATAAATACACCATCAAATATAAGTTCCTAATCCTATTAATTGATGATTTTCTAGATGAATTACATGGTGTTATTTACTTTAGAAAACTAGATCTTCCTTATGAGTACCATAAATTTTAGATTAGAGAAGAGTATATCGCTAAAATAACTTTTAAAACTCATGAGGGCCATTATGAGTTTTTTATCATGTCTTTTGGTATCAAAAATACACCATCTACATTTTAGAGTTTGATGAACACTATTTTTCAACCTTTTTTTAATAAATTTGTGTTGGTATTATTTTATGACATTCTAATATACATCAAAACTCAGGAAGAACATTTGTAGCACATGGAACAAGTTTTATCAGTTCTAAAACAACATTAAATTATGCAAAAATTTAGAAATGTGATTTTGGAGTCTAAGAGGTGGATTATTTGGGTCATTTTGTTTCACATAGATGATTCCAAGTAGATCTTAAGAAAACCAAATACATCATGGAGTGGAATGTGATAAGAACCCTCAAGAATCTGTAAGGTTTTTTTGGGCTAATAGTTACTATCATATATTTGTGAAAAAGTATGGTAGCATAGTCACACCACTGACCACTTTATTGATTAAATACTCCTTATATTGGAATGAATAAGCTACCATGGCCTTTGAGAATCTAAAAGAGGTTATGTACACCAATCCAATTTTGGCTACCCCTGATTTTTCTAAAACTTATATTATTGAATGTGATGCTTCTGGATATGGTATGGGTGTAGTACTCATGCAGAAAGGAATACACATTTCCTTTAATATTAATCTAATAAAGGTTAAAAAAATATTAAACCAATTTATGAGAAAGATATGCTAGCTATTATTCATGCAATGAAGTAATTGATACCTTATTTGATGGTCAAATACTTTAAGGTCAAGATTGATCATAATAGTCTAAAATAGTTTTTAGAATAATGATTTTCATCATAATAAAACAAAAGTGGGAATCTAAGATGTTGGGATATGACTTTTAAATTGTCTATAATAAAGGCAAAGATAATGTTGTAGAAGATGCACCATCTAGGAAATGTGAATCTACTAAGGTGTTGTTATGTGCCATGACCATGCAGAAAACTAATCGGGTGGAAGAGGCAAGATAAAAATGGGAGAATGATAGGGATACATAGGTTATGATTTAGAATATCCAACATGGGTCTTATGTTTATCAAAAATATTTAAGTGAAAGGGGAATGCATTATGGTATAAATGTCGATTATATACCTACATAATAATTTTATCCTCAAGCACAAGATCCTTTAGGAGATTCATGAATCTCCAATAGAGGGCACTCAAGATTTTTGAAAATTTGTCATCAAATCAAGTAGGATTTATTTTGGGAAGGACTCAAAGGGGATTTTCATAAATTTTTGGTTGAATGCATGGTGTGTCAACATAACAAGGGTGTAACAATTAAGAAACTTAATATTTTAAAACCTTTATCCATTCCTAATCAGAGTTGAGAAGAGGTTTCCTTGGATTTCATTACAATTTTACCAAGGTCTGAAGGTAAAAATGTCATCATGGTCATTGTGCATAAGATTACAAAATATGCTCATTTTTTCTCCTTGTCATAGCCAATGGTAATGAGCATTGGAGTTTTTAATTTTATGGATACAGTTCAAAATTTTCATGATACTCCTAGGATCATTGTAACTGATCATGATCCCATATTTACCTATAATTTTGGACATGTTTATTTTAATGTTTGGATATTAAGTTAGCCCATAGCTCATCCTATCATCCTTAGTCTAATGGGAAAATAGAGGTGGTAAAAATTTCACAAAAGTTTATCATCTGATAAATAATAACAATGGATTAATTGGCTACCACTAGTAGAATGGCGATAAAACACTTCCTTCCACACATCTTCAAAAAGATCCATTTGTGGTACTTTATAGTTATCATCCCCCACCATGACTTTATCCTTGAGGGTGTGGCCCAAGGTTAGAGATATTGAAAAACATATTCAAGATCAGTAAGTGGAATTTACTATTTTGAGAGATAATTTAGCCATGGTACATAATAAAATGAAGCAATAACTGGATCAACACCAAAGTGAGTATTATTTTGACATAGGTGACTAGGTCTTTGTACACCTATAGCTTTATAATTAGATGTCTATAAATTAATAGAAAAAATATAATAAAAATTATCCTAAGTATTATGGACCTTATAATATCCTACATTAAATTGGTAGTGTTTCATACAAGATAGAGCTATCCCAACCCATTCCTATCCATCCTAAATTTCATGTATCTTACCTGAAGAAGGTAATTGGATAGAGATTTTTTACCTAGACTAGTTTAATAGAACTAGATGAAGAGGGTCAAGTCATATTAGAACCTAAGGTGATACTTTAGACATGAACTAAAAGGTTATGAACAAGATAAACTAAGGAGTATTTGATCAAGTGGAAGAATTTGAACCATAAAAAGGCAATGAGGGAGGATGAATATTTTCTACAAGAATATCCACACTCATTTAATGTTGAAGGATACATTGTTTTGAAGGGTAGGGGCATGCTATTACCTTAGCCTATATCATGTATTGAGATATGTGTATCTAACTTGTGGATTACATAACCCTTTCTTTATCATATTATGTTTCTCTAGGAGCTCATTTGGGTAGTTAGGTCAGCGTATAGAGTAACCATAGCCTAAGTAGACTATAAATAGGAAGTAGTATTTGATCATCATATTATGAATTATCCTCGTATTGAATTTTTTGGATGTTTCCCCCATAATTTGGCTTATCATTTATTCATATATTCTACTATATTTCAGTCATATTTTGTTTTATTAATGTTATTCTAATTTATTAGTGAAGTAATTTAATTACAACAAGTTATTCCACCACACATAAAATATTATTTTATAGCCTATGGTGGATAACTCTATATAAATATGTTAAGGAGTATGCATTAAAATAAAACATTTTAAATGATGAGTTGGAAATATAAATAGAAGGGAAAAGTTTTTTCATATCCCAATTTTTTATATGGATAATGGTTGCAAATACCATTGTAACAATACATGTTTTTTATTTTCTAGGTGTTTTTGTTATTTTAAATACCATGATGTACTTGTATTGATATAATTTTTTACCTTATTTTATTTAATAAATGTTTAATAGATATGCAACTTGATTGATCCATTAATATTGTAATATAGGATGGCTAAGCATAAATCTGAATGTAAATCAAAATTGATTAAAATTGGTTGATAATTAATGCTAAAAATATTAAGTGCAACCAAATACAAATTACTTAGATTTTTAGTTTTTAGATAACTTTAACTAATGTTTGATAGTGGAAATTAGGATAAGATAAGATTGTGGCCACTGAAGGTCAAGAACAAACTTTTTGACTATGTCTAGATAGGTCCACACTCTTTAGACAATATCACATATTGGTCATGTCTATTGACTATTGACTTGACCATTTTGACTTTTATTAAAATGTAACTAATCCACCATTGACACCTATGTCTATAAATAGGGATGATATATTTTTATTCTATTATTTACATGAAAAATAGTTGTCTTCATTTTAATTGCTTTAAAAACCCTAGGGGTACTTGTGAGAGATAGAAAGCTATAAAAAATAAGTGGAAGTGTAATGGATTGAATTGACCCGCTTCCTTTTCTAATTGATCATTTCCTATTTATCTAAATATATTGAGGATGGAATCAAGCCACACATAGTTCTCCCACCTAAAGTGACTGTTTAGTTTTGCTCCTTGGCTATATGCATGTAGCTATAAATTTGGTTTTCATACTTGACAATGTTAGATCTTAACTTGATTTGAATTGCTTTAAACTTGTCTTGTGAATTCTCCCTTTGAATTTTATTGAATATGATAAGAATAGGGTAAAATTTATCAATGTTTAGCAATGTATAAGTGCTCAAAAGATAATACCAATTTAGAAATAGTGAATAACCTTTAATTTTTATTTGTGGTGAAACCTTTTTAAAAAATTATTTAGCTAAATTTTGAAATAGTAAGATGACCCAAATGAATAGTTATAAATTTGGAACTATTTTTTAAATGGCATGGGGAAAAGGCCACACTAGGTGGATAGGTCCATGGTAGCAGACTTGTTTTGTTACATCCCACTTCCTCACTAAGCAAATTTACTTGATAATATGTGGATTTATATGGTTGGAAATTTGATTTGATTATTATTTGATTAAGTTATAAGTCATATGCTATTATGGGATAGATGTATGTTGCTTTGATTTCATGATTGCATTTCTATGAGTTAGTTGTATTGTATATTATTTATATTATGACCATGTTGATTTATTATTGCAGTAGTATTTTATGATATATATGTCATGACATTATGGACTAACTACCTTCTTGTCATGAGTTAGACACATGAGAGATTCATCCCTCAAAACATAATAGAGGGAGAGAATCATCAGAAAGGGTAGTATAGATGGAGGTGTTGGAGGATGATAGAGGAATGGACATAACCCTACACACACCATGTTAAATAATACATATTAAATGCATAGTTTGAATTATTAGCATTAGTATATTTTTTGTGATTATTTGCATTTAGATAATTATTTATGCATACTAGTTGTGTGTTAGTTCAAATTTATGCCTATAAGGAATTAATTTCACATGATTACATTGTGGCGCTATGTGTTTATGTCATATTATAGAATTCATGATTGAATGTAGATTTGAGTGATTCAGTTACTACTACATATAAATTAACCGTCATGTTTTGATATAATATTTATGGATTTACCATTTCAGATTAAGAGAATATTATCAACTTATATTATTAGTATTATTATAAAGTGATGATGATCATTTACCTATACTAAGTTAGTAACAAATAAAATCATTGTAATGTATTGTGTTCTAATTAACAATTTTAATGGATTTTTATAAATAGAAAATAAATTGAACAAAAAAACAATAAATAGGAAATAAAAATGAATAAAGTAATAATTAATAAAATCATATATTTAGGAAAAAAGTGAAAACACAAAAAGAAGATAATGCTTTTAAAAAATGGCAAGCTTTGAGAATAATAAAAAACAAAAAAAAGATAAAAGTCATTCAATAATAAAAAAGGAAAGAAAAGGAGTGCAACGTAAAAGGAGAGGAGAATATAAAGAAGGGGAAGGTGAGTACGAATTGGGAAGAAGGAAGGATCATGAAGTGGAGAAAAGGATAGTAGCACAAAGAGGAGAAGGAGAGAGAGACAAAGGGGAAGAAGTTTGACTCTTCATTTCAGCATTGGACACATTGCCAAGTAGGTGAAGTCATTGAATTATTATGTGGAATTTGGAAAAAATATAGTATGAAATACACATGTAAGACTGAATGTTTATTGAAATCATATCGTTGACATGTGGATATAGTGAACTATAATTTTTATGATTAAAGGAAAACATGGTGATAGTTAACTATTATCTTAGAGTATTCCCCAAACTTCCATTAAGTTAGTTAACTTGTTACTGAATTGGCAAACTGTGTATTAAGATAAGTGAGATATTTATTATAGAGAGCTATGTATAATGGTAAAATAACATATAGAAAATTTGGTATAAATTATAGCATATTTTATAAATATAAACATTGATATAGTTTATACAAAAAATTGATATGTAGCACCCTAAATAAATATAGTGATTTTAGAACAATATCAGTATGATATAACGATTTGAGAAAAATATCATTATTAAATAGAGTGTATTTAGTAGGTAACAATATGTGTATACTCGTTATCAGAACTATGGTATAATTATAGTGAACTATATTTATAACATATAGTGATAGCTAATCTAATAAGTGATCAGAGTTATGGCATTACTTTCTTTAGCAAAAAATCTATAGATAGTGACAATTGAGCATTATGAATATGCACTACTTAGTAGATAGTCACTATCTACATATAGTGACTACATATGACTTGATAGTATAGTGACAATTGACCATTAAAAATCCATAGATAGTCACTATCTACATATAACATGATACAAAAATATTAGATTAGAGGTATATACAAAACTATAGTGAGGTTTAGATTGATTTATATGTACATAGTAATATATAAGTACAAGTTCAGTGATCTCTCTCTCTCTCTCTCTCTCTCTCTCTCTCTCTCTCTCTATATATATATATATATATATATATATATATATATATATATATATATATATATATATATATATATATATATATATACAAACATCTAAAAATAGTGATGAACATTTTTTGTGTAAAAGACAACAATGTAGTTACAAGTATTAACTAATTGTTATTTAATCCATGAAAAATATATGACTATGCACAATAGCAATTTGATCTATATATGTCAAGCCATACATATTGTGGGATCTATATTCATTAGAAAACTATATTTTTTACATAAGTATATCAATACTATGCAATAAGTATAACATAATATTTAACATATGTTAACTATATTAATGATATATTATAATGTTATACATGGTGATAGAGAAAGATTATATTATAGTTAGCGTAAGTCAGCATATAGTTCAATATTTAGCATTGTGTGAAATATTTGGATTGATGGTAATAGTGAAATCTTATATTAAGTGGATCTTTATTCAATGGATGGCATGTTCTCTCTATATATAACCATCTATATATAGTTTATTCTTACATAGTTACATTTTTCAATTTAAGGGATATTCATATCGAATAAACCAAGTTACCTACTATATATATCATCCCAAAGAAATTGTAAAGAATATTCATTAAGTGGATAGTGTATTCCCTAATATTAAGTGTATTGGTTAGTTATGTATTGGTTATATATTAAGTGGATGTTGATGTTGTGTTCATGTAGTTTTGATTGATCGTCTATAAGATATATTCCAAATTTATTAGGATATTCTAGGAGAGCATCTACTTAGTATAGTTTCCAAAGTTGTCATTGAACAATAGGGATGTTTAATGATTAGAATGATGATTAGATTTATGATTGGATTTATGAGTGAAAATTGATATGTGTGTGTGTGTGTGTGTGTGTGTGTGTGTGTGTGTGTGTGTGTGTGTGTGTTTGTGTGTGTGTGTGTGTGTGTGTGTGTGTGTGTGAAACATAATTTTAATATAGTTAATATGTACAAGGGTTTATATATAAGAAATATATCTACCTATGGACTTAAGTATTCATATAAAAATATAACATGTATAGGTGTATTGGGTCATATGCCTATATCTATAATTTAATGGATTGTTAAAATAAGACATAAGATTTTGAGGAATATATATTATAAATATATGAATGTAATCTACTAAAAGTATAACCAGTTGTTTAAATGAAATATTATGTTCTTGTGAAGATTGTGACTTATTTATTATGACTAGCTTTTTGAAATTGGGTAAAGTGTACATGAAAAATATGGACTATGGTGTTATTGCTTATCATATAATGTATTGTATCTATTTAAAATATATATATATATATATGTCTTCTAATTTATATTATACCCAGTTGGTATAAATTATAATTTATATGCTTATTATTTATGTGATAAATAATATAGTGGAGATTCATTTATACATTCGACGGACTGAATGTATGCATTTTTATTATTCATATGTTTATCATGTTTTATGGCTACTAGTAGGAAGTAATATATATAAATTTATTGGTTATATTTATATTAACCAAATCTCACATTGTTAGTACTAAGTAAGTAGTGAGACTGACTTCACTAACTTATTAGTATCACCAATGCCAGATGAAGGGATCAAGTGTGTGTATGAATTTGACTGATCCTAGAGATCAATAACTATTGAAAACTTTGGCCAATGTAATGTTAGTTAAAAATTATAATTTTGTCTATATAATTTAAATATTTGTGTGATATCATGTTCAAAAAAAATTATTTATGGTACACTACATGTTCTTAGATATCATACAACACACGAATACTAGCTTGTCTCTATGGATTCCTACATCATCACTATCTACTCATCCATGAAGGGAGGGTCATTATCTAATGGGGGATTTTGTGAGGTATTGATGTTCCATGTTTGGTGTGGAAAATATCTCGAATGATCCTCTTCCTCACCATAATAGTACTTCTTGGGAGATGATAGTTGAGATTACCATAGATACTGGAGTTGGGGGAACTCATGCTCCATGGAGCCTTATATCTTGTATCTTGAAAATTATATGGGATTTATTATTATTTAGACATTATTTTTGATGATATGTAATTACTTACTTATATATGCATCAACAACAATCGTTATATCATTATACCAGTTGTGGATGGATATCCCTTATGTTCTATATTCAATTATGTTTTATTTCATATGATGTTAGTGATCAGTAATAGGTAGTTATTACATGCTTATTTTATAGTTAAGATTCTTAGGGTGTTTTATCTATATCACTAATTATATTCTTGTGGTGAATTTTAATGAAATAATACATTGTTTAAATTTTTAATAAATCATGTATTTCTAAGAAGATCTTAGTGGAGATGTTACATGTGGTATCAGAGCTATGGCTTGGACTCTAGGAGCTAATGAGTGCACAATAATTTTTGTATCCTTATTTTTATCAAAAATAATAATGGTGAAATCTAGAGTATCCATAGAGGGCCCTTTAAATTTCAATGACAACACTCCATTTGATCCTAATCGATTTATTGTTGAGCAAGCAGCAAAGTTGGATCAAATTCTTGTAGCCATGAATGAGACCAAGAATATAATTTCATCCCTATAATAGGAGTTTCATGGTAATTAAGAGGAGTTATACCAAGATGTACTTGAAGAGCATCCCTTTGAGTAGGAAAACCCTTAGGATGTGAGACCATAGGTAGCTACAGAGTTGGCTAGAAATTAGTTTGCCTAAATTCACAATAGTAGTGGATTTGTATGTAGTGCCACTAGGGTCATATGATGTGATATTAGGATTCAAATGGATTTCAAAGTATAAATCCAAGGTTGAATGCTATATGAATAAGGTTGAGTGTCTAGACAATTTTAGAAATTAGACACAAATTCAAGGTGAGAAGAGAGAGTTGAGGCTTAGGGAGATTTACATAATGCAACTCAAGAAGGCTCAAGGAAAAGGATGCCAAGAATTTATCATCAATATAAATGAAATGGAGGAATCTAAGGAACCATCCCTTGAAGATTATATATTCCCTAAGAATTTTCATGATGTGTTTCTAGAGGAATTGCCAAGATTACTTCCTAAACAAGAGTTTGTTTTCTCAATCGACATCATACCTGGATTGGAACTATATTCTAAGGCACCATACAGGATGACAACTACTGAATTGGTTGAATTGAAGGCTAAACTCTAGGAACTATTATCAAATAGGTTGATTAGGCCAAGTGTGTCATTATAGGGTGCACTAGTTGTCTTTGACAAGAAGAAAGATGGTACTCTTTAACTTTGCATAGACTATAGAATGTTGAATAAGACAACTATCAAAAATAGGTATCTGTAATTCATAGAAATGATCTTTTTGATCAAATGCAGGGAGCAATGCTCTTTTCTAAGATTTATCTTAGAGAAAGATACCATAAGCTGAGGATAAGGGATGATGATGTTTTGAAGATAGTGTTGGAAGCACATCCACTGGGGGGATGAATTAGTGGATTTAAAAATTTACCCTTAACTTGATTAACTTAATTATTTATCCACCATAACATATGAACATTAACCATTCAATGAACATCACAACGATAGCATACATAGAAATCATAAACAAGAGAACACATCACAACACAAGATATATGTGGAAAAAATTCATGGGGTTGGTGTTGAAACATATCTTGGATGACTTATCTTATAACCATGAATCAATATTTAGTTTATCACCAAGCCAAAAAGGAGCACCAACCCCTAGAATTCACTAATCACCCACTTGGCTTTAGCAAGCTCCAACTTGCTAGGAGGATACAACCCCCTTTGCTAATCAGTCATGCACTTAATCAATAATATTAAAATCCACCTTGATTTATTTCCCTCACACAATTGATGGTCTTTTATAGCTCAAACATTGTCAAATTTACCTCTCACATAGGCATACAACAACACTCTTCTTTGTTACTTAAGTAGTTATTATATGGCTTGAAGCTATCATAAAAGCATTCATAAAACACTGTAGATGAGAACGAATAATTCATACCAAATATTTTATGTGATAAACTAGTTTTTTAAACTCACACAACCCTCTTCTTCTTCACTTCACATCAACATCTCTCAACTAGACAAATAGGCCTATATAGCCTTAAAATAATCAATTCACTCGATCATCACCTACAAACACATTTTTATACCTTTAACACGCATTCAACATTATTTTTTGATAGACTTCATGGCCTCTAACACCTTTTCAAACTCTTATCCCATTTTCTTCACACTCTAATTATCTAACTAGCCCAAATAGGCATAACTAGCCCTTTTTTATACATGCTACTTGCTTACACACTTTCCTTATCAGATAAAACACTTTACACATTCTTGGAGTATAAAAAAAAACAACTAAGACACATTACATACCCACTATCTAGGTTGGTCATACTTCAAATGGCACAAACCAACACTCTAGGCTTAGGCTAGGCCTAATGCATCAGCCCTTCTCAATCACACATTATATTGAGAGTCTTTATAACAACAATATCCCTCAATTAATGAGAAAAATCTTTTATAAACATAACCACTATGTCTTTTATACCTTATAATATCTTTATAACTCATAACTTATTCACTTACCTCTTGACACCTCTTTTAGCCCTTACAATATCAATAGGTCCCAAGGAAACCTAAATAAAAAAGAAGTGTCCTCTCTTGCACAATATATATCTCTTGAGCCATCTAGAACATCTGAAACAAGTATAAAACAACTTCATATATTGTCTTTATAACAAAAAACATCTACCCTTCAAGATCCATAAGCCATCATGGCTTAGACTACTTCATAACATTTCATGGAAACACAACCATCTCGGTCTGAAAATACAACTCTTACTGTGACAAACCTCTAAACTTTATGGTATGAATATTAAAACAAGAAAATTTATAATCAATCATTTCATAATACTTAAATCATATTTATTCTCATAGAACACCCATCTACATGGTAAATCACAAAGAACAACTTTGTATTCACTCTACTTTAAAGTATGCAAACTCACAGTTACTACATTGTTAGTAACAACATAAAACTCTTATCATTCTTAGATATATGAACAATGTATTAAATACATATACAATCATATTATTGATATTATATGACCTTAAGGTCATCTTGATTCATATATAACCTTGAAACCCTCAAGAGATTCTTTAATTTGACACAATGAATCAACTCTACATACTCAGTCAAAAATCTACTATGAACACTCGAAACTAGTCATTCCATTCTCAGATCATCATACTACCTTGGGTATTCAAAAAATAAACACTCTACCTTGAAAGGTATTGTTCTTGAAAGACCAATCTTCAACTCATAAAATCCATCATCCTGAAACTTACTTCTTGAACCTTAACCTGAGCTTAACCATGTATCCCAAGCATGATGATTGCTATAAGATATATTAAACTTAGTCCCCCTAACACTCACTCAATTCTATATCTCATATGGAATTCACTTAACCTCATAAAAACACTCCTGGGTTTGAAGTCATGAATGTCCTTGAAACCCTTAGCTCACTATTCTTTATAATTTGAGCTTGATCTTCACTTCTGATGAACTAAACTGAACAAGATAATGCACCTACAAGAGCATCATGACCTTAAAATCATCTATAATATATTTTAACAATCACCTTGGGTGACCAAAGTTACCAAACAACTCAAACAATACCTCTTTTTCTACTATAGTCAATAACTTTCACACACAATTAGTTTCCAAAATGAATTTTTTATACAAGAACACACTACCATATCTTCATCAAATTATATAACATGACTACAATTAGTTATCAACCTCATTCAATTATTATAACACCATTTGAATACATTTATACAATTTCTAATCCATTAAAACTTTTTCGAGGTTCACTCAAAGAAAACCCAGTCAATTGCAACCAACTTTTATGTGCAATAGATGCACTTGTAGATACACATGGATCAAACCACCACTTGGATCACCTTCCTCTTGGAGTCTAATACAACTTTGATTTTTACTTTATCTTCATTTTATCTCTATATCTCCATATACCACCATTTATTTTCAATTTATTTAATATCTAATTTGAATTCCAACATTCACTATTCAAATTCCAATGGTTTTTTCCTATACGTTAAACTTGACATCCTCAACACCATCACCAATCAATAGACTAACTTAGAAGCCTTATGACTTGATCTAGACAATTGGTCAACACACCAAATTTTGAGGGATCCTTAATGACACTAGTAAAATCACATCCATGTACTTTTTTTTACTAGAGTTGACTTTTAAAGACTTGCATTAAATGCTCCACTTGCTGACCTATCTTTAGCTCTATGATGTTTAATGGCACTCTAGATTCTATAGGCCACTCTATTGTACTTTTCTCTTTCCAAAAGACACTTTGAGGTTGAAAAAGTTCCTCAATGCATCTAGGGATGCCTCACAACATCCTCCATGCTCTCTATGACTTGTATTACTACCATACACATACCAAACATCCTTTTGACCTATTTTTGCTTTCATCTACACAAGATGACCTCTTTGACATTAACAATAAACATACCTCAATAAAATCCCCATTTGTCATTGATGGTAAACCACTTTCATAAACTTCCTCTAATCTACATCACTTCTCTTTTTGATCTTTCTTCCCCTTTGACATTAATGACATAGGGTCATCAACAACTACCTCTGATCCTTGGACATTTTTGACATACAGGGTATCTCTACTTAAACATGTAGAATCTCATATGATCCCCATTACATCATGCATTCTCTCTTCATCTAGGATAATAATAATTCACCCATTTTATTTATAAAAAAATCTCCACCATATGAATAAACTCATAAATCAACTAATCATGCTTAAGAGAACTCAAAAAAGAAACTCTTTGATGACATACCTTTGTGATCTCACAAAAAAATCTTCATTATCTTGGATTTGCAAACTACCTTGATCCTTCAACACACAAAGTTGACAATATCCCCCTCAGACCTCACTCACATATCAAACAAGGAACACACACCTTATACAATATCTTTCATTCTTCATCTCTCAAAATATCACACTTGTCTCTTTAAGGTCTAAAAGGCCAAGATGCCTCCACTAGGCTCAAAAGATCAAAATATCATCAAAGTATTCATACCTCTCAAAATCAAATTCAAGGACCTCCTATAATCTTGACTCACCTGAGCCATACTTTTCTTACACTTGTAAAGCTCTTTTGTCTTCAAAGTACTCAAATTCCCTCAATGAGCTAGTAGATCCTTATAGTTATATATTTCAAAAAATTCTCATGTTAGGAATAAATGACAAAGTTTCTCTAAAAAATCCTTACCTTTATAAGCACCCATTTGGACCTTCTCTCTCCATAATAAAATTTTGGATAGGTTTATTTTTACCATATCCTTCTTTTGGGCACTTCTAGACCTATAACTAGGCCTAATTAGGCCTCCAAGACTCCTCCTTCTGCCCCATAACCATACTATACAGTTTAATTTTCATGAAAATGACTTCAAAAACACTTAAATCAACACTCATAGGATATGTATACAAATATTTAGTTTGTTTCAATAGATACAACTCATCTTATGGCCTTTTGTCTTCAAGCCCTAGAATAAGACTACACATAGTCCAAATGGACTAGTGAACACATAATCTTACCTATTATCTCTTGTAGAGAATCTTGGACCATAATGACCACCTAGGAGGCTCTGCACCATCATCTCTCAACTTCCACTTATGTTTTACTGAGGCATTTGTCTCATTTAACCTGTCATCCTTCCTCTTCTCTTTGACTATCTTATGAATGATTACAAATAACAAGAACTCTTTGCAATTATGAAACTTTTCCTTATCTGAAACCTCTTCCACCATGATAAATAGTCCATCATGACCTTTCAACTCAACTAAATAATTATTCTTAGACTTCACTTCCTTATATCTCCATACCAATATTCAACCTTTCTTGAGTACTTTAGGAATCTCTTACTTCTTTTCATGACTTGACTTCTTCAACCTTCCCTTACATGATCTTTCAATATGTCCTATACAATGACATCTAAAACACACAACATTAATCATAAATTTTGGCTGATTTGATTTGAGGTCCCTTTTTTCCAAATGCTTCTTCTTTCAAGTCTCCATGAAGAATCATTTCTTGATGGCTTCCTTCTATAGTCCCTTGCCCTATGGCCAAATAGATGACAAGCATAACAAAGACCTTGAAAATAACTAGCATACCTTGTAGCATTTGGTTGTCTAACTAATCTTCTCTTGTTGACTTTCATGATACCATCCTCTTTGACTTGTTCTAATTTCTTGTGTTTTTCTTCAAGCTCGTTGATCTTGACTATGACCTTTTCATGCTCATCCTTTAGGCAAACAAGATTAGTCTTCACTTGAGCACATTCATCCTCCATTTATTTCAATAATGCATTTAAATCTTCTAGGTAAGATGTGTATAATGTAAATTCTTCTTTTTTGATCTTAGGCTTACAAGAGCATCTTTTAATTGATCCTTGAGGTCCTTCTTTTACCTTAGCTTCCTCCAACTCAGACTTATATAGTTTACACTATTCTTCTCTTAACCTTAGGTTTTTACTTAAAACTTTTAATTAATCCTTGATATTCATGAAGATCTTCTCATTCCTTTTGGCCTCTTTTATCTTGTCATTCTTTAAACTACACACTTTCTCCTCAATAGCTTTAACTACAGACTTCATGTCATGCTTCATATTCTTTTGAAACTTTAAATCATCCAAGGAATTAACATGCTTAACTTTAATATTCACCTCAAATTCAAAGTTTATTTCAACCTCTCCTTCTTCTATATCATTCAAACATTCACCAAACACTTTTCTCATTCTAGGCATCTTGTGCTTCTTAGGGTTACTTTCCAACTATCAATCTTGCTCTAAAAGGACCTGCTCTGATACTAATTTTTGAAATCAAATCCATTAAGTGGGGGTGAATCAGTGGACTTAAAACTATTCCTTTAACTTGATTAACTCAATTATTTATCCATCACAAGCATATGAACATCAACCATTCAATCAACATCACAATGAAAGAATACATAGAAAGTATAAACAAGAGAACACATCACAACATAAGATCTATGTGGGAAACCCTCATGGGGGATAAAACACACTAAAACACATCTTTTACTACTTTCCTTATAACCACAAATCAAGATTTAGTTGAGCATGAACCCAACAAGAAGTACCAATCCCTAGAATTAACCAAGCACCCACTTGACTTTAGTAAGCTCTAACTTTCTAGGAGGCTACAACCCCCTTTTCTGATTAATCACCCACTTAATCAACAAATTTAAACTCCACATTTCTTTGTTGACCTCACACAACTGATGATGGTCTTATATAGCTCAAACACTCTCAAAAATGCCTCTCACATAGGCATATAACAACCCTCTTCTTCTTTACTTAAATAGTTTTTATATGGATTGAAGCTATCATGAAAAACTATAGATGAGTATGAATAATTCATAACAACTCTCTGATGTGATAAACTAGTCATGTAAGCTCACACAACCCTCTTCTTCTTTGCTTCACATCAACATCTCTCAATAAGATAAATAGACCTAGATAGCCTTGAAACAATCAATCCACTCGTTCATCACCTAAAAACACATTTTTATAACTTTACCACACATTAAACATAATTTTATGATATACTTCATGGCCTCTCACATCTCTGCAAACTCCTATCCCATTTGCTTCACACTCCAATTTTCTAACTAGCCTAAACATGCCTAATTAGCCCTCTCTTGTACATGCTACTTGCTTACACACTTTCTTTGTCAACAAAAACACTTTACACATTATTGTATTATCATAAAAAATCAAATAAGACATCTTTCATACATTACATACCCACTCTCTACATCGGTCATACTTTAAATGACATAAACCAACACTATAGGCTTAGGCTAGGCCTAATGCATTAGCCCTTATCAATCACACATTACATTAAGAGTCTTTACAATAACAATATCCCTCAATTAATGAGATAAACATTTTATAAACATAGCCAATAGGTCCTTTATACCTTCTCCAAGCTTTATAACTCATAACTTATTCACTTACATCTTGACACCTCTTTTAGCCCTTACAATATCAATAGGTCCCATGGAGACCTAAATCAAAAAGAAATGTCCTCTCTTTCACAATAGAGATATCTTGAGCCATCTATAACATCTAAAACAAGCACAAAAAAACTTCATATACTATCCTTATAACACTAAACATCTACCCTTCAAGCTCCACAAGCCATCATGGCTTAGACTACTTCATAACACTTCATGGAAACACACAGCCATCTCAGTCTGAGAATAAAACTCTTACTGTGATATACCTTTGAACTTTATGGTATGAATAATGATACAATAAAAATGTATAATCAATCATTTCATTATCCTTAAATCATATTTATTCTCATAGAATACCCATCTACATGGCAAAGCACAAAGATTGACTTTGTATTCACTCTACTTCAAACTCTGTAAACTCACAATCACTACATTATCAATAACAACACATAAATATTATCATTATTATATATTTTAACAACTTATTAAAGACATATCTAACTATATTTTTAATCTTATATGACCTTAAGGTCATCTTGATGCATATAGAACCCTACAACCTTTAAGATATTCTTCAATTTGACACAATGAATCATCTCTGCATACTCAGTCAAGACTCTGTTATGAACACTCAAAACTAGTCATTCCATTCTCATATCATCATTATACCTTGGGTATTTAAACAATAAACACTTTTCCTTCAAATTTATTTGTCTTAAAATACCAATCTTCAACTCACAAAAGTCATCATCTTGAAACTTACTTATTGAACCTCAACCTGAGCTTAACTATGCATCTCGAGTATGATACCTGCTATAAGATATATTGAACTCAGTTCCCCTAACACTCACTCAATTCCATAACTCATATGGAATTCACTTCACCTCATGAAAACACTCTTAGGGTTTAAAGTCATGAATCTCCTTGAAAACCTTAGCTCACTATTCTTTACAATTTGAGCTTGATCTTCACTTCTGATGAACCAAACTGAATAAGACAATGCACCTATAGGAGAATCATGACCTTGAGGTCATCTATAAACTCTTTTACCAATCACCTTGAGTGACTGAATTCACCAAAAAACTCAAACAAGACCTCTTGTTTTGTTATAGTCAAGAAATTTCACACACAGTCAGTTTCCAAAATGAATTTCTTATACAAGAACACACTACCAAATGTCCATCAAAGCATAAAACATGACTAAAATTAGTTATCAACCTCATTAAATGATTATAACACCATTTTAATACATTTATACAAGTTCTAATCCATTAAAAATATTCTTGGGTTCATTTAGAGAAAACCCAATCAACTTCTATGTGCAATAAATGCACTTATACGAATACCTGGATCAAACCACCACTTGGATCAACTTCCTCTTGGAGTCTACTAAAAAATGTATTTTTACTTCATATTCATTTTATCACTATATATACTAATACCATCATTTATTTTCATGTTTCTCACTATCCAATTTGAATTGTAACATTCAGTATTCAAATTCTAATGGTTATTTCTTGAGCATTAAACTTGACATCTTCAAGACCATCACTAGGTAATAGACCAACTTAGAATCCTTATAACTTGATCTAGACAAATATTCAAGATACAAAAATTTTATGGATCCTTCATGACACTATTAACATCACATCCATGTACTTGTTTTACTAGAGTTAACTTTTGAAGACCTACAATAAATGCTCCAACTTGATGACCTGTCCTTACTTCTATGATGTTTAATGACACTAGCTTCTCTAGGCCACTCTAATGTATGTCTCTCTCTCTAAAAGACACATTGAGGTTGAATAACCTCCTTAATGCATCCAAGGATGCCTCAAAACATCCTCCATACTCTCCATGACCTATATCACTTCCATACACACATAAAACATCATTTTGACCTATTTTTCCCTTCATCTACATAAGATGACCTCTTTGACATCAATGATAAACATACCTCAACAAACTCCCCCTTTATCATTGATGAAAAACCACTGTCATAAACTTCCTCTAATCTACATTTCTTCTCTTTCTTATCTTCTCCCTCTTTGACATTAATGATAAAGGGTCATCAACAACTACTTCTAATCTTTGGACCTTTTTGACATATAGGGCATATCTACTTAAAGATGTAGAATATCATATGCTCCCCCTTGCATCATGCATTCTATCTTTAGTTGGGATAAAAATAACTCCCCATTTTTCTTTATATAAAAATCTCTACCATAGGATTGAACTCACAAATCAACTAATCATGCTGAAGAGAACTCAGAGAAGAAACTCTTTGATGACATACCTTTGAGCTCTCATAAAGAATCTTCACTTTCTTGGATTTGTAAACTGCCTTTCTTATTCAACACACAGAGTTGATAACATCCCCCTAAGACATCACTCATGTCTCAAACAAGGAACACACACCTTCTACAACATCTTTCATTCTTCATCTCTCAAAAGGTCACACTTGTCTCTTTAAGGTCTAAAAGGCCAAGATGCCTCAAATAGACTCAAAATATCATCAATGTCTTCATACCTCTTAGAATCAAATTCAAGGACCTCCTATGACCTTGACTCACCTAAACCATACTTTTCTTACACTTGGAAAACTTCTTTTGTCTTCAAATTACTCAAATTCCTTCAACGGGCTAGTAGATCCTTGTAGCCCTATTTTTCAACAAATTCTCATGTTAGGAACAAATAACAAAGTTTCTCTAAAAAATCCTTACCTTTTTTATAACCCATTAATACATTATCTCTCCATAGGAAAACTTTGGATAGGGGAACTTATAGACCTACAACTAGGCCTAATTAGGCCTTCAAGACTCCTCCTTCTACCCCATAACCATATTGTACAATTTACTTTTTTGGAAAATGACTTCAAAAACACTTAAAACAACACAACACTCATAAGATATGTATACAAATATTTATCTTGTTTCAATTGATAAAACTCATTTTATGGCCTTTTGTCTTCAAGCCCTAGAACAAGGCTACACATAGTCCAAAATTACCAGTGAACACATAATCTTACCTTTTATCTCCTGTAGAGAGTCTTGGACCATCTTGACCACCTAGGAGGCTCTACTCCATCATCTCTCAACTTTCACTTATGTTTTAATGAGTCATTTGGCTCATTTAGCCTATCATCCTTTCTCTTCTCTTTGATTGTCTTGTTAATAAATACAAATAACAAGAATGCTTGGCAATTATGAAACTTCTCCTCATCTAAAACCTCTTCCACCATGGAAAATATTCCATCATGACCTTTCAACTTGACTAAATCAGTCTTCTTAGACTTCACTTCCTTATATCTCCATACCAAGGTTTGTCCTTTCCTAAGTACTTTAGGAATCTCTTGCTTCTCGTCATGACTTGAATTCTTCAACCTGCCCTTACATAATCTTGCAACATGTCCTATACAATGACATCTAAAACACACAACATTAATCATACCTTTTTACTGATTTGATCTAAGGTCCATTCTTTGCCAAATGCTTCTTCTTTCAAGACTCATTTCTTGATGGCTTCCTTCTATAGTCCCTTACCCTATGGCCAAATAAATGATAAGCATAACAATGACCTTGAAAATAACTAGCATACCTTGTAGCATTTGGTTGTCTAACTTATCTTCTCTTGTTGACTTTCATGCTACCATCCTCTTTAACTTGTTTTGATTTCTTATGTTCTTCAAGCTCACTTATCTTGAATATGACCTTTTCATGTTCATCCTTCAGTGAAACAAGATTATTCTATAACTAAACACATTCATCCTTCATTAATTTCAATAATGCATTTGAATTTTTTAACTAATACTTGTACAATGTACACTCTTATTGTTTTGATCTTAGGCTTGCAAGAGCATCTTCTAACTAATCCTTGAGGTCCTTCTTTGATCTCACTACCATTTCCTTAGCTTCCTCCCAACTTAGACTTATACAATTTGCACTCTTCTTCTCTTTACCTTAGGTTTGTAATTACAACTCCTAATTTCTCCTTGAGATTCAAGAAGATCTTCTCATTACTTTTGGCTTATTTGATCTTGTCATTTTTCAAGATACACACTTGCTCCTCAAGAGCCTTAACTACATACTTCATGTCATGGTTCATCTTATTTTGTAACTTCAAATCATCCAAGGCACTAACATGATCATCTTTAAGTTTCACTTCATACTCTCTTAATTCTAGATCATTCAAACATTTACCAAACACTATTCTCATTCTAGGCATCTTGTGCTTCTTAAGATCACCTTCCAACTATCAATCATGCTCCAAAAATATATACTCTAATACCAATTATTGGAAGCATAGACACTAAGAGGGAGGGTGAACTAATATACTTAAAACTTTTCCCTTAACTTTATTAACTCAATTAGTTATCCATCACAAGCATATTAACATCAACTATTCAATCAACATCATAATGAGAGAATATATAGAAAGCATAAACAAAATAACACATCACAACATAAGATCTATGTGTGAAAGCCTCATTGGGGATAAAACACACTAAAACATATCTTGGACTACTTGTCCTATAACCATGAATCAAGCTTTAGTTGATCACCAACCCAATAAGGAGAACCAACCCCTAGAATTCACCAAGCACCCACTTGGATTTAGGAAGCTCTAACTTGATAGGAGGTTACAACCCCCTTTGCTAATCAAGCACACACTAAATCAAAAATATGAAATTGCACCTTGATTTTTTTCCCTCATACAACTAATGATGGTCTTCTTTAGCTCAAACACTCTCAAATGTGACTCTCACATAGGTGTACAACAACCCTTTTCTTCTTTACTTAAATAGCTATTCTATGGCTTGAAGCTATCATGAAAGCATTCATGAAACATTTTAAATGAGTATGACTAATTCATGCAAACTCTCTTATGTGATAAACCAGATATGTATGCTCACACAACCCTCTTCTTCTTTGCTTCACATCAACATCTCTCAACTAGAAAAATAGGCCTAGATAGCCTTAAAATAATCAATTCGCTAGCTCATCACCTACAAAAACATTTTTAAACATTTACCACACACATAACATTATTCTATGATATAATTCATGGCCTCTCACACCTCTTCAAACTCCTATCCCATTAATTTTACACTTCAATTATCTAACTATCCCAAACATGCCTAATTAACCCTCTCTTATACATGTTACTTGCTTACACACTTTCTTTCTTAGACAAAACATTTTACACATTATTGTAACATAAAAAAATCAATTATGACATGTTTCATGCATTACATACCCACTCTTTAGGTTGGTCATACTTCAAATGGCACAAACCAACACTCTATGTTTAGGCTAGGCCTGATGCATTAGCCCTTCTCAATCACACATTACATTAAGAGTCTTTACAACAATAATATCCCTCAATTAATGAGATAAACCTTTTATAAACATAACCACTATGTCCTTTAGACATTTTAATAAATTTATAACTCATAACTTATTCGCTTACATCTTGACACCTCTTTTAGCCCTTACAATATCAATAGGTCCCATGGAGGCTAAATCAAAAAGAATTATCCTCTCTCACATAATATAGATATCTTGAGACATCTATAACATATGAAAAAAGAATTAAACAAATTCATATACTATATTTATGACACCAAACATATACCCTTAAATCTCCATAAGCCATCATGGCTTAGACTACTTCATAACACTTGATGGAAACACACAGCCATCTCAGTCTGAGAATACAACTCTTACTATGATAGACCTATAAAATTTATGGTATGAATATTTAGATAATAAAAATCTATACTCAATCATTTAATAATCCTTATATCATCTTTCTTCTCATAGAACACCTATCTACATGGAAAATCATAAAGAACAACTTTGTATTCACTCTACTTCAAACTCTGTAAACTCATAATCACTACATTATCAATAAAAACACATAAATCTTATCATTATTAGACATTTCAATAACTTATTCAAGATATATAAAAATATATTCTTAATCTTTATGACCTTAAGGTCATCTTCATGCATATATAACCCTACAACCTTTAAGAGATTCTTCAATTTGACACAATGAATCAACACTGCATACTCAATCAAGATTCTACTATGAACAATAAGAACTAGTCATTCCATTAAAAGATCATCATTCTACCTTGGGTTTTCAAATAATCAACACTCTACCATCAAGGGTATTGTTTTTAAAATACTAATCTTTGACTCATAAAATCCATCATCCTGAAACTTACTTCTTTAACCTCAACCTGAGCTTAACCATGCATCCCAAGCATGATACCTACTATAAGATATATTGAAATTATTCCCCTTAACACTCACTCAATTACATATATCATATGTAATTAACTTAACCTCATGACAACACTCCTAGGGTTTTAATTTATGAATCTTCTTGAAACCCTTAGCTCATTATTCTTTATAATTTGAGCTTGATCTTCACTTTTAATGAACCAAACTAAACAAGAAAATTCACCTAAAAGAGCATCATGACCTTGAGGTCATCTCTAAACTATTTTACCAATCACCTTGAGTGATAAAAGTCACCAAACAACTCAAATAAGACCTCTTGTTTTTCTATATCCAAGAACTTTCACACACAAGTAGTTTCCAAGATGAATTATTATAAAAGAACACACTACCAGATTTCCATCAAATCATAGAACATGACTACAATTGGTTATCAACCTCATTCAATGATGAGAACACCATTTTAATAATTTTAGACAAGTTTTAATCCATTAAAACTCTTTTTAAGTTCACTCAAAGAAAACCCAGTCAACTATATTCAACTTTTATGTGCAATAAATGCACCTATACAGACACCTAGATCAAACCACCACTTGAATCACCTTCCTATTGGAGTCTACTAAACCTTTGATTTTTATTTCATCTTCATTTTATCACTATATATCCTTATACCACCATTTATTTTCAGTTTTCTCACTATCTAATTTGAATTCCAATGTTTACTATTCAAATTCCAATGGCTATTTCTTAAACATTAAGCTTGACACCCTCAAGACCGTCACCAACAAATAGACCAACTTAGAAGCCTTATATCTTGAGCTAAAAAACTATTAAAGACACTAAAGTTTTAGGGATCCTTCATGACACTATTAACATCACATCCATGTACTTGTTTGACTATATTTAACTTTTGAAGATAATAAATGCTCCAACTTGCTGACCTATATTTACGTCTATGATGTTCAATGACACTCTAGCTTCTTTAGGCCACTCTAATGTACTTTTATCTCTTCAAAATACACCTTGATGTTATATAACCTCCTCAATACATGTAGGGATGCCTCAAAACATCCTCCATGCTCTCCATGACCTGTATTACTACCATACACACACCACACATCCTTTTGACCTCTTTTTTCCTTCATCTACACAATATGACCTCTTTGACATCAATGACAAACATACCTCAATAGAAAGCATTTATAACTCATTATGGGCACTATAATTTATAATGTTACCATTTGGGTTGACAAAGGCTCTAGAAGCATTCATGAATCTCATAAATAATGTGTTCACAGATTATTCAGATCATTTTATTTTAGTCTTTCTTGATGACATTATTATATAATCTAAGAATGAAGAGGAGAATTTCCAACATCTAGAATTGGTTTTACAATGGTTGTGTAATCATAAGTTTTATAAGTGTGAATTTTTCTAGGAGAGAGTATAAGATCTGGGGCATATTATCTTTATATATGGTATCTCAATAGATCTAGTAAAGATAGGAACCATTATGGAGTGTCCAGCACCAAAGAATGTGCACAAGGTAAGGATTTTCATCAGATTAGTGGGATATTATAGGAAGTTCATTTAAAATTTATCTAAAATAGCTAATCTAATTACCTCTTTGGAATGGAAGAACCAAATTTTTATTTGGTTAGATAAGTGTGAAGTAGATTTTTAAGAATTGAAAAGAAGACTTACATCAGCATAAGTGCTAAGAGTTCCTGACCCCAATGGTCAATTTTCAATGATCATAGATGCATCTAGGGATGGACTAGGAGGATTCCTTATGTAGGATGGTGCAATGGTGGCTTATGAATTAAGGAAGTTGAATCCTTATGAGGTAAACTATGCCCCTCATGACCTAGAGATTGAAGTAATAGTGCATGCATTGCAAGTTTGGAGGTATTATTTGTTGAGAAAACCGTTTGAGCTCAAGACTGATAACTTGGGACTGAAGTACATCTTCACCTAACTGAATTTGAATACTCATCAAAGATGTTTGCTAGATTTCTTATCTAATTATGATTTTGATATCAACTATATCAAAGGCAAGGTAAATAAATTAGTTGATGCACTAAGTTATATAAGGTACATAGCAGTTATGGTTATTATCAAGAGTACTTTCAAGGATAGAGTGATTGAATTATTTCCAGGAGTTGAATTCTATGATCAAGTTAGGAAAGCATTATTTGAGAATGCTTAGAATCCTAGGTATAAAGGATTTAGATTATATAATGATGGTATTTTGTAATATAATGGAAGGATGTATGTGCTAGATCAATAAAATTTAAGAATCACAATGCTAAAAGAACTACACAATGCCCCATATTCAAGACATCCAGGAGTAACCAAGATCATGGTAGAGCTTAGACCGCTTTATTTTTGGAAGGGAATCAAGAAAGATGTAGTGGACTTAGTGTCATCTAAAATGTTAGCAAGTGAAATTTGAACATGTGCATCTAGATGGATTATTATATTTGCATGATATACTAGAATGTAAATATAGGTAATCGGTATGGATTTTTTCCAAGGTTTACCATTATCATGAAATAAGCATGATATGATCTTGATCATAGTTGATAAACTATCTAAGGTGGCTCATTTTATGCCAAGAAATTTGATAAATGATGCATCCACTCCTGTGAAGAGGTTTATAAAGGAAGTGTATTGGTTGCATGGATTTACAAAGAATATCATTTCAGATCATGATCTAAAGATGACTTCTAGATTTTGGGTAACCTTGAATTCAGCTTTGGGTATGCAATTAAACTTTAGCACTACATATGATCTAGAGACTAATGGTCAAACTGAGCAAGTTAATCAGGTGTTATAGTATCTTCTTCATATGTATTTCTTGGATCATAAATATAAGTGGGAATGTTATATTTTATTGGTTGAGTTTGCTTACAATAAGTCATACCAATCAATTTTAAACATGGTAACATTTGAAGCATTATATGGAAGAAGGTGTAGGGCACCAATCAGTTGGGATATGTTGGAAGATAGGGTAGTCTTTGGACCTGAGATACTTTCAAAAATTTAAAATCAAGTCAAATAAATCAAGCAAAGATTGGCCGAGACCAATGACAAGTAGAAGAGTAATATTGATCTAAAGAGAATAGATAGGCAATTTTTATAAGGTGGTAAAGTGTTCTTAAAGGTTAAAACAAACAAGAGCTTTATTAAATTCAGGAAGTCAACAAAAAATTTACCGAGATATGTGGGACCCTTCAAGGTTTTATAATTGGTCAATCTTATAGCATATAGGCTTTCATTGCCTCTAGCCCTAGCTCTATTACGTAATGTCTTCCATGTTTCTTATCTTAAAAAGTATGTAGTTGATCCTTCACATGTGTTGGATTGAAATTATTTACAAGTTATTGATCCTAGGGTGGTTATGGTAGTTACAATCATAGTAAGTAACACTCTTAAATTTCATTTGTGTAATAGAGAGATGTCATAGTGTAAGGTCTTGCGGGACCAATACTTTGAGGATAGTTTTACTTGGGAGGACTATGATGAATTATGCATGCAATTTCCACATTTATTTACTTTATTTGATGTTTTATAATATGTTATCTTTATGTTGAATAATGTTTTTAATTTATAACTATTGTTTGAATAAGTGTCATCAGGATGATGACTACCTTTACGGAGAAGGATGTTACATCCCGATTCATTGATAAGAAAATTTATTTGATTATCCATGGATTTTTATGGTTAGAAATTTGATTTGATTATTATTTGATTAATTTATAATTCATATGTTATTATGGGACAGATGTATGTTGTTTTGATTCCATGATTGCATTACTATGAATTAGTTGTATTTTATATTCTTTACATTGTAATCATGTTGATTTATTATTATAGTATTATTTTATGATATATATGTCATGATGTTATGGACTACCTATCTTCTTAACATGAATTAGATTCAGGAGAGATTCATCCCTCAGAACATGATGGATGTATAACATTTTCAAAGAGGATGACATAGATCAAGGTGTTGGGGAATGATAGAGAAATAAATAGAACCCTGTACACACCACATTAAATAGTACATATTAAATGCATAGTTTTAATTGTTAGAGTTAGTAACTTTTTAGTGATTGTTTTCATTTAGATAATTATTTATGCATACTAGTTGTCTCTTAGTTCAAATTTTTGCCTATTTAGAATTAATTTTGTATGGTTGCATTATGGTACTATGTGTTTATGTCATGTTAAAAAATTCATGATTGAACGTATATTTTCATGATTTAGTTACTACTGCATATAGCCTAACCATCATGTTTTGATGTAATATTTATGGATTTAGCATTTTGGATTAAGAAAATATCATCGACTTACATTAGTAGTAGTAATATTAAGTCATGACGATCATTTACCTATACTAAGTTAGTAACAAATAAAATGATTGTAATGTATTGTGTTATTATTAAAAAATTTAATGGATTTTTATAAAATAAAAAATAAAGTAAAAATAATTAGGAAATAAAAATGAATAAAATAATAATTAAGAAACTTATATATTTATGAAAAAAAGTAAAAACACAAAAAGAAGCTACTGCTTTAAAAAAAATGGCAAGCTTTAAGAAGAATAGAATATATGTATGTATGTATGTATGTATGCATAATTCATTCAATAAAAAAGGAAAGAAGAGGAGCATGACATAAAACAAAGAGAGGAGAAAAAAAGAAGGGGAAGGTGAGCATGAATTGAGAAGAAGGAAGGAACACAAAGTGGACAAGAGGATAGCAGCACAAAGAAGAGGAGAGAGAGAGAGAGAGTGAAGGGAAGAAGTTTGATGGTTCATTTTAACATTAGACACATTTATAGGTATGTGAAGTGTTTGAATTATTGTGTGGAAATTGTCAAAAATATTGTATGAACTACACATGTAAGACTGAGTGTTTATTGAAATTATATGGCTGAGAGTATGGATATAGAAAATTGTAATTGTTATGCTTAAAGGAAAACATGGCGATAGCTAACTATTATCTTAGAGTATTACTCAGAATTCCATTAAGTTAGTTAATTTTTTACTGAATTTATAGCAATAGCCAACTATGTTGGTGTGGTGGAGGTGGAGATACAACTTACTATAGAGGGTACTCATATCAATTACCTAAAAATTTAACCACCTAATTACAACGTATATGTTTGAGACATGGATATATTATTTATGGCAATGTGCAAAGCTTATATATCCAGGTGCATACTAATAACAAATCAAAGATACACTTGCATGGTAAGACTAAGAATGGATCAGCCGTTATTGTTAAACCAAATTGAAAAGTTAACACTATATGACCAAGAATATTTTATATATGTTGATTGAATGCTTTAATTACTTTGGATGTATCTTATTAATTATGATCTTTGTACCCAAGGTGAAAATAAGTGTCATTGTACACACATTTTAGTTTGATCCATTTTTTTATCATGACATTTTGTATGGATTTTTTGTTGATATAATCTCAAATAAAGAGTGCACTACTATGTAATGTAGATATCATTATCAAAAATCCCACTTTTATCAAATGTAATTATAGTACATGGTGATAATTTGTATGTAAATATACCAATAATTTCATCTATTAGATGCCCATGTGTCCTTGTGTACACATGAATAACACACCTTAAAGTATGCACTCAACTCCTTGAGGTCAGGTTAAGGTAGCTGATGTTTTGGATGCACTATGGATAGGAATATGGTTTGGGATAGTTGTTAGGTATAATGGGATTTGGAATGAGTGGTGGAAATATATTCTCATGATGGAACCAAAATACCTCCATAGCATCATGGTACTTTTTTAGAGTGTCTAGATATGCAAAAATAAAGATCTTAGGTCCTTCGATCTTTGATATTATGAGGAGGTGAGTCTCCTAATCAATACTAGGGTTGGGGAAATTATGGATATTAGGTTGAGTGACTCATGAGATGAGATCAACCATGTTATTTTGATTATTCCCAATCAATTTCATCCACAAATGTGAGTGATATATGATAAGGATAGACCTGAGGAAAAGAAGAAAGGGGATAGATATGAGGACCTAGGTTTCAATCACATTATATTATTGACCTGTATGTTGGGGAAAGATAATTATTGGTGGATTGAGAATTTTTTACTATTCCTTTTAACATGTTGAGAGAATCAACAATGAGGAGGGGGATTGGGGTGGAACAAAAAACCTCTATTTTAAGCTTAGTATTTATATCAGAATATATATTGATTGTGGAACCAAGTGCACTAACCCTAGTGAAAAACACTTCTCTAACAATACCAGGTGTTTTAAGAAGTGTCATCTAAAAGGGACTAGGTAAGGTGTAAGAGAATGAGCTTATCTATGTAGATGATCATTTGGATGGAATTGATTTTTGTTAGAATCAAGTTTTTATTTAATAGGCTTACATGGATGGGAAATGATTTGGTAATGCTTTTAAATTGTTTTGTTTTAAGGAATGCTTTGACTTGAAAATGAAAAGTAACTATTTGCTTAAATAAATTGAATTGAAAGCAAAGAATAATAAGTAAACTAAAATTGAACAAAGAAATCACTTTTATTTTTTTATCTTTTCCAATATATTTTCAATTCATGCAAGGTGAGAGAGATATATATCTACTCTAGCTAAGCAAATACTTTTTTTTAACTTTTCTAGATGCAACCTAGATGAAGTTATGTATTTTCTTCTTATTTTTTTGGCTTTCTAAATAAAATATGAATTTACCTATGTGCAACTAAAGCTTCTACCAACATGAAAATTATTCAAGAAGAGTTTTATTTTATAAACAACAAAATATTATTAAGCTCTTAACACTTATTTTACTCATATACAAGCAAAACAAACTTTTAAAATTACTAGATTGGAAGCACACTAGCTATGAACCATGTTTTATTTTGATTAAAATGATTGTCTAAATTCTGATTATATATTATTTTGGGATAAATATAATGTTCTTAGTTTGTGAAAAATAAGAAAAATCAAAATTAAAACAAGACCTTTTGTCTACCTAGGCTAATCTAGGTTTGTCTTATTGCTTGTGTGTGTGTGTGTGTGTGTGTGTGTGTGAGAGAGAGAGAGAGAGAGAGAGAGAGTTTATTTTTAAACTAAAAATTTGTTGTTTTAAATGTATGAAGGTATGTTTATTATATTATTATATCCACCTATCATTTGGATTCAAGATTTGTATACTGTGAATGAATCTAATGAATACAAGAAAATAAAGAGACTAATTAATTTTTTTGTAAAGATTGGGAAATGAAATGATTCTTTCCTATCAAATTGGTTTTTTTAGAAAAAAAAATATAATATACCATATTAATAATTTATCTAATATAATATAATAAATAAAATAAAAAATCCTCTAACTTGATCAAGGCAGAGATCAATTGAAAGCATGTAGTATGTGTTATTATCATCCTCAGTGTGTTAGATCCTTTATCTAGGCAAAGATTTTAGGAAATCTATAACTAGGAAGATCAATAAATGGTTATCACAAGAAGGGAATAATAAGAAAGACACAATCCCAAACAAAGTTTAGTTGATCTGTGGTTGGTTGAGTGCACTATAGTAAAGACTAAATTACAAAATCAATGACACTTCATTCCTATAAATGATGTATTCTATCATGAAAACAATAGAGGTATAACTTCAAAACAATGGTATTAGTATATGGATATGAAAAACATTAAAAAATCAGGATCTAATGTAAAAATTTGGATCCAAAATTAAGCCAAAATTGGTTTACTTGTAAAAGAGAAATAGAGCTTGCATGAAATAGTTTAATTGAATTGAAATAGAAATTGAACTTAGGAAAGACTCAAAATGATTAAAAATATAAGAGAGTGCGAGATGGGAAATATTGGAGGTGAAATTAAGTTTTAAAAATAAATAAACACAAAATAAATATGAAATGTGTGAAATAATGAATCTTGGGATCTAAATTTAGAAGACAGGGGGAAGGTGACATAACCACCCCTTTTGTAGGGGTGGTTATGCAATCGTCAGTTCCCATAATGGAACCACCATTTTAAATCATGAAACACTAATTTTAAAAAACCACACTACTTGGATGAAACCATTACAATGGTTTATGAAACTACCATGGTGGTTTATGAAACCACCATGGTAGTTTACAAAACTACTGCGATGGTTTTGAAATAGATGCAGTGGTTTGTAACCTAGATCAATAGTCTTGTCATGTTGAGAGACAATCCCATCATGAAAATAAATGTTTTAAAAACTAGGTTGTTATGGGTTTAAGAATCCAAGGAAAATAAGGCTAAAGGGACTCCAAAGGGGAATAAGAAGGAAATAGGTCTAGTGGCTAGAGAAAACCATATTTTGAGCATTCATTGGGAGATTATTGCATCATCATCAGACATTGTAATTGACATATCACACCATACAATTTCTAGGTGTATACATATTTACCCCTTTAGAGGATCTTTATCATAAATTGATGAGGGTATTATCCTAATTAATGGTGTGTAAAAGGGAAATAGGAAGTTAGAAATACTTACCTAATTTACCTAAGTGGTGTAACAAAATTAGCTGAGACTTAGTGAAACCTATAGACAAAAGGAGAAGATTAAGTGAAATATAATTAAAAACTAGACATCATGTTATTTAATTAAATCATAGATATGAATACATACCATACATGCAGGGAAGACCATACTACATGAACTATCCTATCAGGGGAAATTTGGTGCCAAATCATCATGTACCTAAAAAACCACAAAATATGTTATAAAAGATAGAGATGTCTATAAAAATGTTAGTTTTGAAAATTGAATCATAAAATTTAAAAATAATATATTTTTTAAACATGAAAATAGTGTTAAATAAGAAAACATTGTAAAATTAGAAAGTTTTCAAACACAAATGGCTAGTTGGGGGCCCAATATATTCAAAACTTGTCAAAAAATCATGTGTGCCAATTAATTTGAGAGATTTTTGAGCTTTGGGATATCTATAATAGATTTGAACAAACAATCAGTCAATGGATAGAGTATGAGATGAAGATGGTAAATCTAGTAGCTAAAGGTAGAGTCAGGTGGAGACGAGTAGGTTTTTATACATTTTTCTATTTTGCCCCAATTTTAAAATTATGTCTAAAAATTGTTAAAATCCTATTAAAAGTGGAATTTTTAGCTTATGAATGATTTTGGGTGGGTAGACTATGTATTTTCAATCATTTATATGATTTAGGATTAATTTTGGGTTTTTAAGAGGTTTTTAGGGAGACATAGATGGTTAACATAACTGCTACATTAGGGACTAAACCATTAGTCTATGAATCACCATGATAAAACCATTACCACCACTACATAGAAATTTAACTACCACTATATATGAGTAGGTAATTATGAAAACACCTCCAGACAATGATTATGTAATTCCATGTAGTTGTCACATAACCACTACTTGAAAATAGGGTTGCTTACATAACCACCACCTACAAATAGGGGCAGTTCCATACTTTTGGGAACAAAGGGAAGAAGGTATCTTTTTGAGAGGTATAAATAATTTTAGGGATGAATTGGGATATTTTTTCATTGCATGGGGCCTATATATACTAAATCAAAGCCCAAGAATAGGAGTGGTTCTCCCAAGTCATGGCATTTTTGACAGTAGGAAAGTTAGCTATTTTTGATCAAGCAAGAATTCTATAGATCACACAGGTGGGGATATCCCTCTATTGATTAGCTCATTATGTGACTTGATCACATATTAGTACCATGACAAAAACACTTCCATGTTCCCTTAGGCCATAGGAGAGTGGAGCATCACTCTTTTATAATTTTATAGGATTACTAGATTACCAATGATACATCAATTAGTGGCCTTATAGAATACCATGAGTATGGTTGAGGCAAAGATTTGGGCCAATAATTTTAGAGACATAGGTGTACTTGACATGGGTGATAAGTGTGGAGTATGCCTTTTTGTGATTGAGGGATCAATGATCCCCAATATTTATAAGCTGATCATTGGTATTCTTACCTCATTATTGGTGCAAGATAAGGGTATTGATAAGTTGTAGTGTTGGTCCCATATTATTTACCAAATTGAGGAGAGGGGAGATCATATCTTGAACTTACAAGGACCTAAATCATGTGTCTCAACTAGAATCAATCGTGATTAATCACCCCATGCTCCTGATGAGATGGGTATTTAACAGGATGATCCCATATCAGAGAGGAGTATCTATGGGAGATGTAGAGGCCATCAGGGCCTTAATATGGATATATGTGGCACCCTTTTGTGCCTTACCCTAGGACATTGTGCCTTTTATGGTATAAAATATGATAACCCTACCCTACTAGGGCATGTTTGGGTAGTGGGATTGGGAAGCTGCTTATCTTTTGGTAGCCACTGGGGCCAATTAGTTTTAGGATTAACTTTTTTAGGTTGATGTACACCCAATAGATAGGGTGCCTCGATAGTTTGGCATGCCCTATGCAGGTAAACTTATAATGTTGATAGTTTTATATAAAGGTGTGAAGTAGGAATGGGTAGGGATATTAGGATGATTGTCCTAGCACTTGCTTATATGAGGGGTGACTAGTACCTAAATGATTTAGCTAGTAATAGTGTAGGGAGTGCCTCCTCAGCATGTAGCTGGAGGAGGAAAATAATAGCAAGCAATTCCACCACTTCCACCCTCATCATTATTTTTCATTAGGGCTGTCCCATAAGAAGAGGTTTGGATATTGATTTATTTGTATGTATAAACATGTATTGTTCACTTTTGATTATTTTTGGTCTTGAGATCCTGAGACACATTGACCCTTTATGGAGGTGTTTGTATTAGATATTAATGTTTGTACAAACTTTATAGTTATTATTATATATAGAGATACATTTGGTTTACCTCCTACTGATTTGTCTTCATACATTTTGGGTTTTAATTTCTTTGTTTTGATTTTTAGTATGCACTCTAGATGACTAGGCATGTGATGAAATATCATGTATCTCTATGATTTTAGATATAATTCTATAGAAAATGGTTATATATGTGAGGATAAAATGTATATAGATGATTTAATGTGATGTTAAAATATATGAAATTGTAAATTCACTAACATTTGTTTTATATTTGATGACCCATTTATTTTACACACACAACACACCACCTTCAATTTATAGCAAGGAATGAAAAAGGGAATAGGATAATCATGAGATGATAAAGAATGAAAACCATAGATAAAATTTTCATAGGAAAAAGTAAGATGACCTAATCCTTACAAGAAAAGGGGGGAAATGTATTTTTTTTCTTACTAAACTTACAAAATAATAACTTTATTGGCTTCATCTAGATATAAATAGTCCTAGAAAAATTGGTAAGTGGGCTAATGTTACCTTTTTTAGCATAGGCATGTAGGCAAGATTTTGGAATAACTCTTATCTTGGGCACTTGTTGATTTAATATTATTCTTGCCTTTATCTTTTTATTTTTTATTTGTGACCCCTACACCTAGAATCATGTGACTAGGAAGACACATGGGATCATCACCAAAGGCTATATGTAGGCAAATAAGGGCACCTCTCCCTAGTGATATCCCAATGCAACCAGTAATATGTGAGGGCTAAACACCAAAGGATAGTAAGGGTGATAAGTGTGAAATCTAACTTTTGTTTTTGCACAAGATTTTAATTTTCATGTGAGTGTCTACTTTTTATTTACAAGGCATTTACCTTGAAATCTTGGCCCCATAAAACTAGTGAGATGTAAGGGATCATGACCGAAGACAAAGATAGGTGAGTAAAGTTACCTGATTTTTTAGTATGATAATGTTCTACTTTAGAAGTCACCATAAGAGGAGACTTTTCCATGGACAAGCTTCTAGACTAGATTGTAGGCTAGAATTTTATAAGTTGTGCAAGTAGATGTGGAGGAAAGAGTCATACTCTACTCATAAGAACTAAGGCAATATCTATTGCAATGCTAATTTTGAGAATAGTTTATATATGATAATAGTGTGATGTGAGAATGGAATGATAAAATATGTTACATATTTAAAGTTTCATGTTGTGTAAATTAATAACCAAATAGTCAATGAATAAAACATCTGATAAGCAAACAAACACAAACTATGGAAATGTAATGCAGACGAGGGAAATGTAATATGAAATAACTAGATATAAAAATAATTAGGTGAAAAGAGTTCATATATTCTCCAAACTCATATACCTCTAGATTGAATAACTAATAAGCATCATTATTGAAGTCTTTGGTCACTAGGTAAGGGCCACACCAATCAAATCTGAATTTTTGACATTTTCCTTTCTTTTTGTCAATACAGCTATTAAGCCTAAGGACAAGTTATCCTACATGAATTGGGTGCTCATGGATTTTTTTTTTATATTTTATACCCATATGAATGGCATAAAATATGATTTATTATAATAGTAATGTGATGTTCATCTAAAGTTTCTAATTCAACTAGTAGTGCCTCTTTGTACTCTTCATGATCAAGGAGGACCTAGAGAGAAATAGGAAGACTGAGTATCTCCACCTCTAAGGATAGAATAACTTTAGATCCAAACACAAGTGAGTATGGAGTTTCCCCTATGGGATTTTTTATAGTTATGTAATCCCAAAGTGATGGATAGATCTATAAGTGTCAATATCATTTAGAATCTCTAATAGTTTTGACCAATATTAAATTCAAGATTTTGTTAATGGTCTCGACATGTCTGTTGGCCTATAGTTAATAAAAATAGGTTGAGTGGTGTGATATATCAAAAAAATTACATAGTTCATGAGCCTCATGGTTTTTAAAAGGAGACCTGATGTTAATAATAATGACATGCAGGACCCCAAATTGACAAATTATTTGGTTTAAAATAACTTTTGTAATGATGAAATCCATTACAGTTGTTAATGGCATAACCACCTCCCACTTATTAAAATACTCAATGGTTATGATAATTAAATTATGACCATCTGAAGAAGTAGGGGAGAGGTTTCCTACTAAATTTAAGCCTCAAGTGGAAAAGGGCCATGAAGTGACTATGGGCTGCAATGCCCTAGTGTGAATATGTATCTCATGTGAAAAATGCTAAAATTTATCAAATTTGCACAATAATAAATGACATCATGGTGTATGGTGGGCCAAAAATATCCCATTATATGTATTTTATGAGTATTTGTTTGGCCACCAAAGTTTCCACCATAAAATCCACTATGGTAAAGAAACATGACCATTTCAAACTCTTCTTGGTCGATACACCTAAGTAACATGTCATCAAAGGCTTTTAAATAAAGAACTTTGTCTAGAATAGTATACTTGGATGTGATGATATGGTGTCATTTTTATTGTGAATTATCACCTTCAGGGTAAGTAAGGTCAATTAGGTAATTAATGATATCTATGTACTAAGGAGAGAAACTAATAGCAGGTTTGTCTACATAGCAGATCAATTCATCAAGAAATTTAGTATCAAATATATCTCTAACTTCCAAGGTAGAATCAACCAACCAATAAATGATAATCTATCCCTTAATATATATTTTTTTGACATAAGTTAACTTGAACACACTCAGGAGTGTGATGAAATGTCTAGCTTTCCTAGAGAGGGTTGGATTAGAAAAGTATGCAAGGCTTGAGATCTCATGATAACTCTCATTCCCTGATTAAGCACATAATGCCACAATCACTTGATTATAAACACTATAAATAAGCATTCATTTTCCAATTTAGTTTAACATGTCTCAAAATTGATGAGGGTATAACTAATGAAATAAATGGCACATTATTTACTAACATCATCTTCTTGGGCCAACAGGTAGGCAAAAAACACCTCAATTTCCATAATATAAAGTATCAAAGGCCTATTAGTGTCAGTTTTGTTTTCACATGTTTATTTATTTGTTATTATAATTTACACACATGGATTTTTCCTACATAATATGCTTACTAAGGTGGAGTTAGTGTGTCATAGGTGTCATAGGTTTAATCAAAAGACTAGGATGTAACTCCCTTGACCACTTTTTGTGAAGGAGATACACTTCTATTTTAGGATCCTTTCACCACCTTTTGTGAAGGAGTTACACTTATATTATAGGGGGTCTTTGACCACCATTTTTGAATGAGTTACTCATCACTCCTATATGTATGCTTCACTTGAGGAGATTTCTCAACTAATGGAAGTTTGGTTTTTAGTTACTATCTCTCTTTATGATATATTCTCACTTGTGTATTTCATTTGTTTTCATATATTTCATGTTGTGAATTTTTTTGGATCATGTGTTCACCCTACTGATGCATTTGACTTATATGAACCTTGAATTCAACTTTGATATGGTATTAGAGCCCACCCAATAATCATGTGTCTAATTTTTATTATTGTCTAGCTTTCATTGAAATTTAGAGTTTATTTGCATAAATTTTGAGGCATTTTTTGAGGGTTTGAAAAAAAAATCAAGAGTTGTTTGAAATATCAAAAACCTTGGGGCTAATTTTCCTAGAATTAGGTATATTACTCCATGCATATAGTAGTGTTTCTTATCTTAGTTCTTTCATGATTGTATAGGTAGTTTTGGCTCATGTTGGGACCATCTATTTTCCCCATTTTGGTGTTATTTGGATCAATCTACTCATGGTACTAAATTTGGTTGTCAAAACCACTCATTAACACTTTTATGTCAATGATAGCCACTCACTTGGGTCGATAACCTTCCCTTATCCTTGTATGCTACTTGGTTCGATGCTATTGGAAATTTGTACCTGGTTCAGTACCTCTGAGTGAGAATTATATGTAGTTATAATGGCCCATAAAAACCTTGAAATCCCTTCATCACCTATGTTTTCAATCATTTGGTTCATCCTTCAGCCTTTAAATGACCCCCTTACCTCTCATTTGTAGTCTTCTTCAACCTGTAACTTGTCATGCAAAGTCTTCTTCACCTGTAAGTCATGTTTAATATAAATAACCCTTTTTGGGGCCTAAAACCACATATCTAGGTAATTCATTTTTTCTAACTTTTTGAGGTGGTTTTTTCAATTTTATGACGAGAACTTATTTTTTTAAAAAGTGAATTAACATTAAAATGTCAATATTAACTATATTGCACCTTTGAAGATTTTTTTCTAAAACTAAATGTGGGAAGTTTATTTTTTTAATATGGGAGTCTTTCAAAATTATATTTATTATTTTAGTGTAAAATAATTTAATAGTGAGGTGCATTCATTGTAAGAAGGGGATATAAGGCCTTAAGTATTTTTTGATTATTTTTTAATAAAACAATATATTGAAAATGATTTTTAATTGTTTTTTATATAAAAAATATATTGTATTACAAGTTTTAAAATATGGGAGAATATTTTTATTTATGGCACTCTTCTTATTTTCAATTGATGAAAGCTAGAGGGTGAGGTCTGATTTGGTAGGTGGCCAAACCCCCTCACAATCAAAACATCATTTATCTCTCTCATTTTTTCACTATTGTACTTATTTTTACCTTGGATGCATTATCAAAAACTCCTAATATCCTCTTTTATCTATAAATCTCATCTTTACAATATTTGTACTAATTGCTCTAGATGGACTATCCGCTGAGTCTGACATTTTATGAGTGTGCACTTGCAACATTTGGGTGTGTCTTTTTTGTTGATAGTTAAAGGAGTATACTTTGTTGTGTCTTTATTTCTATTTTCACTTGTAATTCTAAAAAAATTATAACAACTCATTTCTGCACTAATGGATTCAATTTCAATCAACCCACTAACTCCCTTTAACTTTCATGAATGGAAAATAAATGTGACAATCATTGTAAGGAGTAACAACTTATATAGGATAACCATGGGTGATGAAACTAAACCTAATACAGATGTAGATATAGTTAAGTGGTATAACCATAGTGATGAATCATATGGACTACTATGTATTTATGTAGCACCTAATCTTTTATTCCACTTAGAGCCTAACAAATCACCTCATGATACATGGACCATTCTAGGTAAATTATTTAGGGATCAAGATGTGATAAAAGGTCATGAGTTTTAAAATGAACTCATTAGCCTAATTCATTGAAAATTTGACACCCTTAAAGATTTATTCACTAAATTAAATTCCTTGAGATTTGAGTTAAAATAATGTAGGATAAAGAAAGAAGATGCCCAACTTATTCTTTCTATACTCTCTAAACTAGGTCCTGACTATTTAATATTTATCTCTACTTTCCATGCCACTAAAAGTGCTTTGGGAGCTACATGGAAAATACCCTCTTTATATGCTTTCATTGTCAACTTAACCACAAATAAATACAATTTGATCCAAATGGGCACATTGAATTCTCCATAACCTTAAGCCCTATTTTTTAGAAATGGGAAAGTAAAGACTTCAAACAAAGAGAAGAATAAGAACAATAAGGATCAAGATAAGAATAAGGAATCAACCTCTACCAAAACCAACACTGAAGTCTCATATTCTAATGGAAAACCTAAGAAAGATAAGGTTAAGTGTGCCTACTATAATAAAAATCATCATGATGAAAACAAGTACATGAAAAAATAAATAGATCAACTAACTCATCTCCTAGAGAATAAAAACATAGGTGTTCTTGAGTCTATCAAGTAGAATTCACCAACCCAAGATTATACTAAGGTAAGATTTAAGGGGAAAGAGAAATAAAAGGGCAAGGCTCTTTTAATAATTAAAACTTCAACATATTAATGGGTTATTGAATCAGGTGTTTCTCACCACATGGGCTCTTCACTAGTTAAGTTGTTTTCCTTAGATCCTTATATCATGTCTTTTATCAGTTTGAGTGATGACACTTATTTACCCATTATAAGGAGAGGGTATGTTTAAATGGAAGGGGGAAAATTCAAAATTTTATAAGTGTCCCCTCTATTTCAACCAATCTCCTATTAGTGTATCAAATCACGTATATTAGTAAAGGCATGATGTTTGAGTTTTTACCAAATTTAGTTATCATTAGGGAGTTGGATAGTGATTATATAGTGGAAATGGGTAGGGTAGATCACCAATATATGTTATAAACCTTACATTTTTCACCTAATTATTCTCTAACTGCATTGTTGACTCATTCAGATGGAGTTAGCAAATTATGGCATGAGCACTTTGGCCACCTTAATTGATACTACCTTAAACAACTTAGCAAAAATGACATGGTCATATTATTTCCTCGAGTCTAATTTTCTAAGGGAATTTGAGAGGGTTGCTCTATTTGAAATTGTCCTAAAGTAAAATTTGTTAAAGGCAAAGTTTTTAGGGATTCACAAGTATTGGAGTTAGTACACAATGATAATCTGGGCCTTTTCTTAATCTATCTTTTACAAGGGCTAAGTACATTCTCACTTTCATTGATGATTTTTAGAGATATGCATGGGTCTAATTTCTTAAGCAAAAGTCTAAAGTGTTTAAATATTTTCAAGACTTGAAGGCTCTTGTTGTGAAATAATTTGAGAAATCCATTAAGATTCTTTAAATTGACAATGGAGTTGAATGTCAACAATAGATTTGAACAATTTTCCACCATAGAGGGGATTGATTTACAATGGATAGTTACTTACGGTCCTTCATAAAACAAAGTTATATAAAGAAAGAATAGATCCTTAAAAGAGATGGTTGTTTGTATGACTCACTCGAAGTATTTAGCACCTCTATATTAGGTTGAATCTATTAATTGTCATTATTAAATTAAAAATATTGTTCCTCGCAAATATTTGAAAGGCATAACACCTTTTGAAGCTTGGCATGCAAAAAAAACCTAAAGTTGAGCACTTTAGGGTTTTTAGATCTCTAGTTATGGCACATATATCAAAGAAGATACCCAAAGTTATGTAACCTCAGTCCAAGTCTTTCATCTTTGTAGGTTATCCAGATGGTATCAAGAGGTACCGTATCATTCTACATCCAACCACACATGAGTTTTTCATAAAAATAAGTGATCACTTTTAGGATAGTCCCAAAGACTCAACACTTGACACTTCTTCTCTTTCATTGGGTTCACTTAGACTTGATGACTCTTCTTCTATCTCATAAAATCTAGAGAAGGTTCCTAACATAAGGCCTTCTTCTTCCAATTCTGATAGCGAGGGTAGTGATGGGGAGTCTTCTACATCCACCTCTAGTCATGTTTTAGATGATGAGGATTTAACACCTGACTCACCCACATTGGGCCCCTTTGGGCTAGGTAGACACTTTAGAGTGTAGGTACTTGGGAAAGGGATATAGTAGATGATAGATGTACTTGAGAATATTATCAAAGTGGTCCACATGCTTTATTTTCTTTAGTTTCAGATCCATAGACATTCTGAGAGGCTTCAAGGATACCTCAATAGGATAATGTTATGCAGGAAGAATAAATTTAGGCCAAATGGTAGTTGTTAACATAAATATAAGGCTATTTGGATTCAAAAGATTATATCAAAGTTTTGCATTCCTATCAAGTAACCCACCATCATCTATTGTGAGAACTAGAATACCATACAAATATGCAAGAATTTAGCTCAGCACCAATAGATGAAACACATTAAGATTCACATGCATTTTATACAGGAACTTATTCATTTTTAGGTCATTGAATTGAGATTTTGTCAATCTTTAGAGTAGGTTGTAGATATATTTACCAAATCCTTCACCAAGAGTAATTTCATTCATCTACAAGCTATAGATCTAGGAATTTTACTCAAGAGAGGATGGTTAGTATGGTGTTAGTTCCAAAATGAAAACAAAATAAAATAAACACACTAATAGCATAACATCTCTAGGCCTAGACACTAGGGAGAGCTTAGTTAACAATCATGAATGAAACACACAACTAAAATGCAAAATAAAACTCTTTTACCTTCCTTGGATGCATCAAAATGCTTGTTGTGGTGGCTTTCTCAGCTTGTGCTCATGAAGTCCTTGGCAATGGAAGCTTGACAACCTCCATCTCTCCTTGGCACCTTTGGCTTGTGGCTTGGCTTGGCTTGGAATCAATTTGGCATTATAACACTAGTTTCTTGAAGCTTTTGGAACCAATCATCCATTATAAATTTGCATTAATTAAGCTTATAAATGAAGTTGTGAGGCCTCTTATTTATATATTTTTGGATTTGATCAAAATCAACCTAAACCATCCATATCAAGATTGAGATGTGTGGTTGAGGATTAATTCAATTTTTGGAATTAAGTTTGTAATTATCCTCATCATGGCATTGGAAGAAGGGGAAATTAAGAGGCATGGAGGGCATCATAGAAGGCATTGATGAGGCATGGAGGGCATGAATCTTGATATTTGTGGTATTTATGGCCTAGGGATGTCTTCCCAATAAATGAGGTCAATTGATGATTTAGATATTCAATATTCATTTCTAAAAACAAGTATTCAACAATTTTCCATGGAATTTTTTATTAGGTCTTGATTTGGGTTAATTAGCTCTTAATCATGTTTAGGCACATTGTGCATAAATTACCTAAATTGATCAAAATGCCTTGATATTAGTCTAAAGTTTGACTGGATTAGAATTGTAAGGCACTTTTAGATGCATTGGAACCATATTCCCATTTAGGATGTTGACAACAAAAAATAACAAAGGCACATGTCTTGTGCAATTGGTTTGATAGGAAAGAGCAGTCCAGAGCATGTAGGTGCAAAATTGGTATTTTGACTTGAAATGATCTGATCAAAGTTAGTCAGCCCATAAATTGCATTACCCCATTTAGGGATACCCTAGCCAAAATTGGCATTTGAATATGTCAGTTTCACATCATTTAGCATGTTTTAGTGTTTTTAGGCCAAATTGTGCATATTAGGTAGAAATTGGTCAAAAGCTTGATTGAAGGTTATCAATGGCCAATTTTAGGTGTCTAAAATTTTCTCCTATTTGGGAAGGCATTACAAGTTACAATCATAGTAACATCTTCTCAAATAATGAAAAGGTCTTATATACCTACAACTATAATAATGATAAACTAATTGTATGATACCCACTTGAGGGAATGATTGGCACAAGGAGGTCGGCAAATGGTCCCTAAAAAAGAAAGAGAGGAATGAAGGGACCAAAGAAAGGAAATATGATGGGGTGAAAAAACAATGATACTAAAAAAGTAGTCAAAATCATTGAGAATGCAAGTGGGACAGTGTGCAATGGTTTGCCCAAAAATGGTTATAATCATTGTACCCAGATAGTGGCAACATGTTATGATAACACAATGATTTTCCCAAAGGTGGTTATAATCATTGAGAAGATGGATTTGCCCTAGTTAGGATAGACAAACAAGATAATAACATGCCCTTGTATGGGTATAAAAAGTAAAATGGTGACAACATAATGATTTGCCCAAAGGTGATTGTAATCATTGAGAAATTTAGGTGGGATGGTGTACAATGATTTTCCCATAGGTGGTTATAATCAATGGACCCCGATTATGGAAAATATTATAAAATTGGTTGAGGATGATGATAAATTAATACAAAGGGTAATGATGAATTGGAACAACCTACTAGTAGGGAAATTCTCGTTTGAACTAATAAAGGTTGAAATTATTTCATGGTTAATTACTCTATATGGGATATGATTGGGAGTGAATCAAGATGTTGGTGTTGAAGAGATGTCACCAATGTTGAATAAACTTCTTGAAGCTGAGGTTTTTTATAGCATGTGATGGTAGGTTTTATGATAGAACACCATAAAGACTTGGCCAAAATATGCATAAGGACTGACTCCCATAATCCAATACTCAATCGAAAATAATGCACCAATGATAAAAACCATGATGACAATGTAAACATATAATCAGGGATAGATTCAAGTGTAAGTGTGCACACACATAAACTAAATCAAGGCAATAGTGCTAAAATCAAACAAATAGGCATTCAAACAAAATAAGCAAAAATAAACAAACAAATAAATAATGCAATGAAAATCTTATGAACATTACCCCTAGAAAATAGGTGATAACTTGAAAAATGAACTAAATAGGGGAATAAAATAAAAGAAAGGGGGTGGTCAAGCTATCTCCATATGCACTATGCAAGTAGACACTGCCTACATACTTTCATGGATAAAATATCTAATAAAAAACTGCAGGCCAAATGTAGTTCTCCCAGGGAATGGGAAGAATGTGATAACTAAGGAAAACAAATAGAATGGATGTGATAGAAGAATAGAAATGGTCTTACAAAATGGAAAGTGTGTGAGAGAAAAAGGCTAAGAAGGATGGGGAAACTAAATGACAAGTGATTTGCTTGTAACTTAGTAAGGGTTCCCAGAATCCTTAAGGCAAAATAGTGGTCAATGTTTTTGTTCTTTTCTAATGATTTTTTGAAATCTTTTTGGAAGTGTTTTGGAGTGTTGCAACTCAACCGAGAATGATGAGACACTAAATCATTTAAGTGTAAAATAGTGAGAGCATTCATACTTAGCTTACTCATAAAATGGCAAGAGCATGGCTTAGGTTACTCATAAAATGGTGAGAGTATGGCTTAGGTTGCTCACAAAATGGTGAGAGCATGGCTTAATTTGCTCACAAAATGGTGAGAGTGTGGCTTAGGTTACTTGAAAAATAGCAAGAGTGTGGTTTAGGTTGCTCATAAAATGGCAAGAGCAAGGCTTAGGTTTCTCACAAAATGGTGAGAGCATGGCTTAGGTTGCTCACAAAATGGAAAGAGCATTGGGAAATGGGTGACTGAGCTAACCTCAATAAGTATTGAGCACTACCTACATAGTCTTAAAATAGGACCTCAATTCACTATAGTTCCACCATTTCAGTGGAGGAAATTGACTAGTGCAACAGTCAATTCAAACAAAATAGGCATAGTTAGTATAAAGGCACAACATGGTATAAGGAGTGGCAAGTTGGTACGTGAAGGTTTAATGTTGCCCCTAGTTTTCCCATAGGTGGTTATAACTAGGACACTGACATAGATCAAAGGCACTAATTTTCCTAAAGGCATTTATAAGTAGCAACAAGACCAATGGTAAGAAAGAATAACAAATTAAGGATGTAACTACTAAAACTTGTATCACAATATCCCAAAATATGATCTTTGTCTAAATTTCTTGAACCAACTAATGAAATTGATTTGATACCTTAATGCTAAAATTGCATAATGAATGACAAAAACCAAGGTCAAATGGGTTAGGATTTAGAACACACCAGGTCGATAGGTCAGAAATGGAAAGTAAATATGGGAAAGAGGATGAATAAGGGTGGTATGTGTACAAATAAGAATAGTGATAAAATGGCATAACTAAAATGGTCCTTACAGACAATACACCTTAGCATTCAAGCATAGTACAACTTGAGATGAATAATATTCATTGGCTCTATAAGTTCATCACCATCTGGTGGGGCAAGCTTGTATTTTCCTAATCCATAATCCACAATGATGATGAAAGGCCCTATCTAGTTTGGTTTGAAGTTTCCTTTATGTTTCTTCTCGACCATGGTATTCTTTTGGTTTTCTTTAAGAACAAGATCACCAAGTTCAAATGTTTGATACTTCACATATTGATTGTAGTGGCCTTTGAGTTGATTTTAGTATTCTTGAAGATTATTGAGTGCAACTGTGCATTTTTCATCTAGTAGATCCAACTCTTGCAGGTGAGCTACTCGATAGTCATGATCATCTAGGACATGCTTGAAAGAGATGCATAGTGAAGGTAACTTGACCTCAGTAGGAAATATGGCTTTAGTACCATAAATAAGTGAGTATGGAGTGGCTCTTGTGGGGGTATGATGATTGGTATGGTATGCCCAAAGGGTAGGGAATATCTAGAGGTGCCAATCATGACTGCATTATTGACAATATTTTTGAGAATATTGACAATGGTTTTGTTGGATACCTTGGCTTGGCCATTACCTTGAGGGTAATATGTTGTAAAAAAATGTTGGGTGATGTTGTATTCAATACATAACTAGTCTACATCTTTTTTCTTGAATGATCCTCCATTATTGGATATAATATCAGAGGGGATATTGTAGTGGTAGATGAGATGGTTGAAGATGAATTTGGAAATTTGCTTTCTAGTCATGTAAGTGAGGGGTATAGCTTCAACCCACTTAGTGAAATATTCGGTGGTGATAAGGATATGTTTATGGCCATCAGATGAAGTGGGGTTAATCTTCCCAATGAGGTCAAGTCCCCATGTAAAAAATGGCCATGGTGTCAACATCAGTTTTATAGTTTTTGTTGGGGCATGAATCAAATTAGCATGCCATTGACATGTCACATTTCTTTACATATGCATTGATATTTGCATCCATTGTGGGCCAATAATAACTAGTATGTAAGAGATTTTTAGATAGGACTACCCCACCAGAATGGGCTCCACATACTCTTTTGTGAACTTCTCTTAGTGTTAATGTAGACTCTGTTGAAGTTAAACAATGAAGTAGAGGTCTATCAAAACTATGATGGTAAAGAGTGGATCCAAGTAAAGTATAATGAGTAGAATGATGAATGAAGGCTTTGATTTGTTTTCAAGATAGGTTAGGTGGTATAACTTGGTCATGAAGGTAGTTGTAAAGGTCTGAGTACCAAATAGAATTAGGACCAACAATATCATAAATCATGGTAGTGATTGAAGGTTCATGAGATGGTGCTGACAAATTCTTGATGAGGAATTGATAATCTTTAGATTTATCTATTTGTCAAATTAGAGAGCCAATAATAGCCATGGCATAAGTATTTCTATTACTAGCCCTCGGTATATGCTCAAACTGAATGTTGGCAATTTGTTTTTTAAGAGTGTTAACCATGGCTTTATATGGAACCAACTTGTCATCTTTGGTCTGAAAATGATATGTGACCTAACTGATGATTAACTAAGAATCACCATAAATTTTAAGATGAGATATATTCCAATGCACTACTTTTCAAAGTCCTACAACAAGTGTTTCATACTCGGCCATGTTGTTTGTACAAGGAAAGCTGATTTTGAATGATTTAGGGATTAGATCCCCCTATGGTGTAATAAACAATAGGCCTACCCTTGATCCATGTGCAATGAATGAACCATCAAAGTATAGCTTCTAGGGATACTCCCCAAGGGGTGCATTAATAACAATCATGATGGATTCATTAGGAAATGCAAACTTGAGTGATTGTGTGTCCATGAGAGGTGTTTCAACAAGTTGATCTACAAGAACTCATCCTTTGATTTATTTCTAATTGGCATACTCTATGTCAAACTCACTGAGAAGCATGATCCATTTAGCCATTCTACCTTGCAAATATATTTTAGATAGTGGATGCTTGAGCATATCTACTTTTGAAATGACCATATTTTTATTATTCAACATGTAATGGCAAGGTTTTTGAGCTATGAAAACTATGGCTAGATAAGCTTTTTCAATAGGTGCATATCCATGTTCATATGTAACCAAGGTATAGCTTAGGTATTAAATAACATGTTCCTTTCCATTGTCATCATGTTGAGCCAAGAGTGCCCCCAGATCATAATCAGTAGCCGATAGGTATAACAAGAATGGCTTCCCTGGTAGAGGAGGTAATAAAATAAGTGGATTAATAAGATAATTTTTGAGTTGTTAGAAAGCTATTTGGTATTGATCATCCTAGTGAAATGTAATTCCTTTCTTCAAAAGGTGCATAAATGAATGGCACTTATCTACTAACTAAGATATGAAGCATTGGATGGACTGGATCTTACCCTACAAACTACAGAGTTGTTTCAAATTGGTTGGTGGTGTCATCTTGGTTATAACATGGACATTAGCTAGATTAACTTCAATACCTCTACAAGACATGATGAAGCCAATTAATTTCCTAAATTTACACCAAACACACATTTCTTTGGATTGAGTCTAATTTTGTACTCTCGTAGTCTTTCAAATATCTTATGTAGTACTATTAGATGGTCAGCTCTGGTCTTAGATTTTCATCGACATAGTCTTTAACAATATCATGCATCATATCATGGAATATGATAGTCATGTCTCTTTGATATGTATCTCTCACATTATTAAGGCCAAATGGCATCATCTAATAGCAAAATGTTCCCCACGGAGTGGTGAACATTGTTTTATGCTAATCTTCTAGCACTATTTTGATCTGATTGTATCTTAAAAATCCATCTATGAGTGAAAACATTATCGGAGTTGTTGCCAGAATCCAGATAATGCAAGTGCAATGGAGATGTGATCACACAAGTTGAATCAAGTGCACACCACATAGATGCTAAAGCAATTTGAAAATAACACAATAAGAGAAATTACACAAGACAAAATGGAGAAAACCAAATTTTGATTAGCATGAGATGGCCAAAGTGAGGAATACAAATAGGAGAGTACGTAACTCCTCCACAAAAGGTGGACAAGGCAACCCAAGAATAGAATGTAACTCCTTCATGAAAGGTGGTGACAAGGTGCTAAGAATAGAGAAGTAACTCCCATCAAGGGAGTTACTTATGACATTCTTATGACACCTATGACACATCTATGACACACACCTCCACATAAGCTAGCCTATCCCACAAATGTAGGAAAACTCCATGTATGCACAAGAAATACAATTTCCCTAATTAATAAATAGGGAAAAATAGAAACCTACACTAATACCCCCCATAAGCGCAGCTTAGGTGGGCAATGTAGAAATAGAAAATGGGTCCCAACAACTAGGCTTGATGAGGTACCCATGTACAAATGCAATCTCCCATAAGATAGAGAAAAGGAGAAAACCCGTAGGAAAAAACTCCCCCCAAAAGAGAGACAAAAGAAAGAAGAGGCTAAAAGGCCCCCCTGAAGATGATGCTATTGTAGATGTAGATCGCACCCCAAGAAGAGCTCGTAAATGAATGAACTTGCTCTCGGTGAAAGGTTTGGTGAAGATATCTGCAACCTGCTCTGAAGACTGGCAAAAAATCAAGTCAATGACCTGACTATGAATAAGCTCTTGAATGAAATGCATGTGAATCTCTATGTGCTTGGTCTGTTGGTGCTGAATCGGATTCCTACAAATCTGAATGGTACTCTGGTTGTCACAATAAATGATGGTGGGTTGTCTGATAGGAATGCCAAACTCAAAAAGAATCCCCTAAAGCCAAATAGCCTCAGTAGCTGCATTAACAGCTCCCCTATACTCTACCTCTGTGGATGATATAGCAATAGCATTTTGCTTCTTCCTAGACCAACTGATAGGACCAGAACCTAGAGAAAAACTGTAACCAAAAGATGACTTGTGAGTCTGTGAATCGCCAACCTAGTCTGAATCTGTATATCCAACCAAGTCAACCTCTATGCCAAATCTGTAGTGAATCTTGTATCTATGTGAACCCTGTATGTAATGCAAGATCCTCTTAGCTACTTTCCAATGCAGCTCATGGGGTTCCTACATGAATCTGGAGACAAGTCCCATAGTATATGAAATGTCAGGGCTAGTGTGAGTCAAGTAGATGAGACTACCAACAAGTTGTCGATATCGAGTGGCATCAACCAATGGTGAAGAACAATCAACCTCAAGCTTGACTCCTGATAGAAAGGGAGTCAGAGATGGCTTGCAATCAGCCATGTGAAACCAAGCCAATAAGTCAAGAGCATACTTAAGCTGTGTAAGAGAAATCCCTAAATCTGACTATGAGATCTCGATGCTAAGGAAGTAGTGCAACAAACCCAATTCTATCATGTCAAATCTATCCTGAAGAGATGCCTTCACCACTGTAATAGCCGATGAAGAACTCTTGATGATCAAAAGGTCATCAACATATAGAACCAAAATCAAGAGCAAATCATCCTACCGCAAGAAGTAGACATTGGGATCAGAATGGCACCTAGTGAAACCTGATGTGACAAGGAAGGAATCCATCTTGGCATACCAAGCCCGAGGGGCCTGTTTGAGGCCATAGATAAATTTTCTAAGTCTACATACTAAGGAAGAATCCTGAAAAAATCTTGGTGGCTGCTCCATGTAGATCTCCTCCTCTAGGTCTCTGTGAAGAAAGGCACTCTTCACATCCATCTGATGCACATCCCAACCATGTGTTGCAGTAATAGCCAAGGTGAGTCAGATAGAAGTCATCTTTGCAATGGGTGCAAAGGTCTCTGAGTAGTCAATCCCTGCCACCTGTGAGAAACCCTTGGTGACCAATCGTGCCTTGTACTATCAACTGACTCATCTGCTTCAAACTTGGTCCGATAAATCCACCTATATCAAACCATCTTTCTTCCCTTAGGAAGTGAAGTCAAATCCCAAGTGTGATTTTTTATTAAGGAAGAATATTCTTCCTCCATAGCATTATCCCACTCAGGTACCCCTGATTCCTCTCAAAAAGTCCATGGATCCAAAACTATAGCAAAGAAGGCATGTGGATCTCTCTAAAAATCCCCCCTAGTATGTCTATCATCTACGGGATCTCTTGCCCAAGTGTCAGCACTCTCAAGTGTCTATCTGGCCCAAAGTGGCCCAGAAGTGGGTGAGTCAGGTGTTAATGCCTCATCCTCTGACTGACTAGAGGTGGATGACTCTGCATCACTGTCCTCACAGTCTAAACTCAAAGAAGAAGAAGATGACTCTAGCTCAAGAACCTGCTATGGCTGATCTGAATCTGATGAGGAATCATCATGAAGAAGTAGATCTGATGAGGGAGAAGAAGTGTCAAGTGTTGAGTCTCTAGGACTCTCTTGAAAATGGACACTTCTCTCGATGAACAACTCATGAGTGACTAGATATAGAAGGTGATATCCCTTAATACCATTCGAATATCCTACAAAGATGCAAGGCTTGGACTGATGTTCCATAGCTTTGTGTTTCTTCTTTAGAATGCAGGCCATGGCTGGAGATCTAAAAACTCTAAGGTGCTCAACATCAGGTTTCCTTTTATGCCAAGCTTTAAAGGGTGTTATCCCTTTCAAAGCTTTGTGAGGAACCCTATTTTGAATGTAGCAAGCACAATTGATAGCTTCGGCCCAATACTGTGGTGCTAGGGATTTGGAGTGAATCATATAACTACCCATCTCTTTCAAGAACCTATTCTTGCATTCTACAACCCCATTTTGTGAAGGACTATAAGTGACTGTGCGCTGTAAATCAATCCCCTCTGTGGTGCAAAATTGCTCGAACCTGATGCTGACATACTCTCCTCCATTATCAGTTTGAAGAACCTTGATGGATTTCTCACACTGTTTCTCAACAAGAGCCTTAAAGTCTAGAAAATTTTCAAACACTTCAGACTTTTGTTTGAAAAAATATATCCAAGTGTACCTAGAGAAATCATCAATGAAAGTGAGGATGTACATGGCCCTTGTGAAAGATGGTTTGGGAAAGGGTCCTGATACATCACTGTGAACTAACTCCAAAGGTTGTGAATCCCTCCAAGCTTTGCTTTTGTTAAATTTTGCTTCGGGATGCTTCCCAAGGGAGCACCCCTTGCAAAGTCCTTTTGAGAATTAGACACGAGGCAAGCCAATGACCATGTCATTTTTGCAAAGTTGCTCAAGATAGCGGTAGTTAAGGTGGCCAAATCACTCATTCTATAACTTGCTAACTCCATTTGAATGAATCATGAATGCTATTGGAGAAAAATCTGATACAAAATGTGAGGTGTATAACCTAGCTTGGTGATCTACCCTACCCACTACCACTGTAGTATCACTATGCAACTCCCTGATAGCCACTGAATCTAGTGAAAACTCAACTCTCATACTCTAACCAATGTGAGTGATTTGGTACACTAATAGGAGATTGGTTGCAAGTGAAGGAACACTTAGAACATTGTTGAATGTTCCTCCTTCCATTTCAACTGACCCTCTCCCTACAACAAAAATTGATGTGTCATCACCCAAACTAATTGAAGTCATGCTACAAGGCTCTAAAGATGAAAACTCAACTAGTGAAGAGCCCATGTAGTGAGAAGCACCCGAGTCTATGACCCATGAAGATGTAGAAGCTATTGTAGCTACAAGGGCCTTGCCCTTTTCTTTCTCCTTACCCTTGCCTTTTGCCTTAGTAGAATCTTGGGTAGATGAATTTTGCTTAATGGACTCAGGAACACCTATGTTGTTCTTCTCTAGAAGATGAGTTAGGTGATCTATTTGTTTTTTCATGCACTTGTGTTCATCATGCCCTATCTTTTTACAATAGGCACACTTAACCTTCTCCTTCTTAGGTTTAGCATTGGAAGAGGAAGTCTCAGTGTTGTTTTTGGCAGGATTGGTGTTTTCTTTCTTCTTCTCCTGATCCTTGTTCTTTTTCTTCTTCTCCTTTATTGAAGTCTTATCCTTACCATTTCTATCTATCAAGGCTTGGGGTTGAGTAGACTTCATTGTGCCCATTTGAATTAGCTTATCTTGCTCCCTAGTCAAGTTGGCATTGAATGAATCCAAATAAGGCATTTTCCATGTAGTGCCAAGGGCACTTTTTGTGGCATGGAAAGTGGAGACAAAGACAGAATAGCTTGGACCTAACTTTTTAAGAATAGAAAGAACGAGTTGATCATCTTTCTTCTCTATCCTTCACTCTTTCAATTGCAATCTAAGGCCCTTAAACTTAGTGAAGAAGTCCTGTAGGGTGTCAAAGTTGCTAGGACTTAGACTTATGACTTCATTTTCGAGCTCATGACCTCTCATCTCATCAAACTTCCCAAACAACTTTTCTAAGGTGTCCCATATGTCATTAGGAGTTTGAGAGGATTCTAAGTGGAAGAGAAGTTTTGGAGACACAGACAAGCTCAGTAATCCAAAGGCTTCATCACTACAGTTGTACCACTTGACCTTTTCAGCATCTGTGTTGGGTTCTACTTCTATACCCATGGTGATCCTATACAACCCTTTGCTTCTAAGAATGATTAACAAATTAACTTTCCATTCATGATAGTTGAAGGGTGTTAGGGGTTTAGGTTGAAAAGAATCTATTTTTAGCTGAAATTAGGTGAAGTTGTGTTGATTGCAAGTTGTGAATGTATGCAGAAAGGAGAATGAAAGCAAGTTGTGAAAAGCAATCACACCCCCCCCAAAATATTGATCCCCCCCCAAATATACAAGTGCATGCTCAAAATACATTAGACTCAGCCTAAAATGTGTCTTAGAGCAATCAGTGCAAGACTAAAGCAAACAGGAGGTCGGGCTCAGCCGAAAATGTCTCTCGAGAGACCCAAATTTTTGTCACTTTATAAACTAGTGAATTTTTGAAAAATAAAAAGTCTAAACTATAGATAATTGAATTACAAGCACTTTTGCAAAAAATGGCACCCAAAACTGAGCTACCGTTTGCAAGATATTAAAGTTACAATTTTCTCGTAAACTAGTGTTTTTGCAAAAAAAGCACTAAAACATTATTAAAATGCCTATTATGGGGAGATAAAGTGGCCTTCCAACCACTCGTTGGATTTGGCATAGAATAAGGAATCCAAAGGAGGTTTTTGTGAGGGGGAATTGGCCTCGTGCCAACCCGAGCCTCACCCTTCATCTTTGTAGGTCGAAGATACAAGTTTTAATTGAAAATCCCCAAAATACAAAACTGTCTAAAAACCTTAAAATTCAATCAAATTGACTGATTTTTGTTTTATCAAGTCAATTTTAACTAAAAAAAATTGAAGCATAGACAAAATTAACCTGTTGGCCAAGCATCTAAGTGTCCACATGGGATGCCAAGCAAAGAGAGGGCGCCAAAAACACAGTTCAGAATTTTACTTGCAAAAAAGACAAAGAACAGCAGAATATTTTCACCAAAAAACAAGGTGCATTTCTAATTTTTTGGGCAATAAAAGTTAGAGATACTGAAATTGCAGACCTCACATATCCCAACGCATAGCAGGTAAGTTTCAACGTACCAGAGAAGACCAAAAAAAATGTGCCATTTTCACAAAAAAATAGTGTGTTTTGGACGCGTCGTACGCCCTGCTTGGCTCCTTGCTGGGCAAGAAAAGACTATGGCGTGGATAGAAAAGGAGGTAGGTGCAAAAGGATGACCAGAAGGGCATGTTGTATGGCCTGTGGCAGAACTGAATTCTTGCTGGAGGCGCCATGCTTGCTGGAGGCGCCTTGCTTGCTAGAAGGATAATAGCAGAAAATATGCTCTACCAGAGGAGTTTCCAACGCCCTCACCAAAAAAAAGAACTCAGCAGGCAGCTCACAGCAGTATGAAGAGGCTTGCAACAAAGTCAACTCCTCCCTTTGCTGCTCCACACAACAAAAGACACCCAAAGGCCAAGGATTTCCAAGAAAACTAACCAGAAGTGATATATTTTTTTAATTTTAAACCAAATCTAGAATTAAAAAAAGAACTCCACTCCTCTTGATTTCAAAATAAGCTAAAAGCATAATCACACAAAGATTATCGGGAAAGCTCTGATGCCATATTGGAGTTGTTGCCAGAATCCAGATAATGCAATTGCAATGGAGACGTGATCACACAAGTTGAAGCAAGTGCACACCACATAGATGCTAAAGCAATTTGAAAATAACACAATAAGAGAAATTGCACAAGACAAAATGGAGAAAACCAAAATTTGATTAGCATGAGATGGCCAAAGTGAGGAATACAAATAGAAGAGTACGTAAGTAACTCCTCCACAAAAGGTGGACAAGGCACCCCAAGAATAGAATGTAACTCCTCCATTAAAGGTGGTGATAAGGTGCTAAAAATAGAGAAGTAACTCCCATCAAGGGAGTTACTTATGACATTCTTATAACACCTATGACACATCTATGACACACACCTCCACATAAGCTAGCCTATCCCACAAATATAGGAAAACTCCATGTATGCACAAGAAATACAATTTCCCTAATTAATAAATAGGGAAAAATAAAAACCTACACTAATAAACATTTCATAACCTACCATGGATTTCATAATCATGTCAATATTAGGCAAGGGAAAGTCATCTTTAGGACAAGATTTGTTGATGTCTTGAAAATTAGTACAAATTTTGATTCCTTCAAGCTTTTTGCTAATAGGTACTACATTAGAGATCCATTTTGATTAGTCAATGGATTGGATACATCCTGATTCTAAGAATTTTTCCAAATCTTTCTTTACCAATACAACAATATGAATATGCATCTTCCATAGCTTTTGTTTTACTAGTTTGGCATCAGGATTAACCACAAGGTGGTGCAGAACCAAGGTGGGGTCCAATCTTCGTATGTTAGAATAGTCCCATGCAAATATATCCACAAACTCTCTCAATAGAGCTATAAAAATGTTGCATTTCCCTCAGTGAGGGATGCACCTAATTTTATCCATCTTCTAGGATAGTAATCAGTGATTTGAACTATTAGACTATGTCAGGGTCCTTTGTTAGGGCTTACTCTTCAACTTCTCCTAGGCATGGTGAATCTACGTCTCCTAATGGGAGATTTGGCCATGTAACAAAAACAATTAGAAATTCTTGGAAATTTTGATCAAATACTTGTCTTTGCTAAAAATTGAACTTAGATCCATAGGCGAGCTCATCATTGGTGGTCTCCTAGTCTAAATTCAAAGAAGAATGAACACCCCTATCTAATGACACCTGAAACAAGTTTTCACCACTAGACTAGACTTTATATTTACTTTTTCCTTGGTTAAAAATCACCTCAAAGAGGTTTTCACTTTGAAACCTCAATGTTCTACTTATTTATTTTTGGCTAAGGGTGTTCACTCACTCTCTAAAATAGGCTATAGGATCCAATGTGATTGAGAATCTTGATTTGTGATCTCCCAATGGAACATTATCTCTAAGGCCTAAGAAATCATAGAATGCCTCATCATTATAGAACTCATCAATCAACAGACTAGATTCTTATTGGTCCCAATCTATCAATTGAGGATAATATAATGGCAATGGATTAAAATGAATGACTTGGGTAAGGGTACAAATGGAATTGTTATCAAATAAATTTATTTTAGCTAGGTCATCAAAAGTGAAGCTATGATCAGACTCAGTTTTGCTATCGACATCATCATCACTAGTCGCTAGTGATGGAGTTTGAATAAAATATGTGGGGTCACCCTCAGGTGGTTTAAATCCAAGTCCATAATGTCTTTCATAATTAGTCATGGAAATTGGCTTGATAGTTCCTTGTTGATTCGGTCTGAGGCCTCTTCCTTCATAATTGTGATGTTCCATGATCCTATTGGGAATAGGATACTTTGTATTTTTATAATAATCAGCTTGGTCATCATTATATAACCATGATTCATTCCTTTCAAGAGGGTCAGGTCCTAGGCCAAATGCTGGTACAAATATGACAAGTCCTTTATCTTTGTTCTTTCATTGCCAATGCATATGTGGGATGACCTTAGGTTTCCCAAAGGTTTTCATATTTTGAGGAAGATTGGCGATATGAAATGTGTCACGGGTCACATATTCTCCTGGTCCATTATCTAAAATGGTGAAATGATTAGAAGCTTCAGGAGGTGGCATTTGGGAAAGGGAATATAAGATATTAGGATCTATGCAATTATCTAGTGAAGGATCAATAAGTATAGCTTTTCCTTTATCTTACTTGGAACTTGGATTCATATTGTACTGATAATTATAGCTTTGAAACTCAGCCTCAAGATGCTTGTAGTGCTCATATAGATGTAAATCTCCTAGAATATTCACTTCCATCCCTGAGTGGGAAAACTTGATACATTGGTGTAGTGTTGATAGGACTACATGAATCTCATGTAACCAAGTCTTTCCTAAAAGCATGTTGTATGATAACTCAATATCCAACACATGGAAAAGTGTATCATGGGTCAAAGTCCCAATGATAACTGGCAAACTAATGGCTCCCTATGATTGTCTTTCTTGATTATCATAAGCTTTGATAGTTATTGTTTCTAGCTAGCGATATGTCATTATGTACCTAAGAAGCTTGATGAGCTTGAGATACTATGCTGAGGCCAGATCCATTGTTGATAAGGACACATTTCACTTTATGCTATTTGATACAAACTTTTATGTACAATGGGTTATTATGGAGTGGGCCAAGGGAAGACATATCACTTTGGTTGAGTGTGACTTATTAGGCTGGAGTTATGTGTCCAACTAAAGCTTGAAATTTATCAGGGGATATGTCACCAGAAATATTGGATTGGGTCAAGAACTCATTCAAGATGTTCTTGTGGATTATTAACATTCACAGTAAATCCAAAATAGAAATTGTGTTGGTGTCTTCTACAATTGTTCCACAATATCAAACTTCTTGTCTTGGTCAGTAGTGAATGGTTTATTCTAAGGCTAAATGGTTGGTTAGATGATAAGTAAAGTGGTAGATGGTTGAGGGCCTAGGATAGTAATCTTTGACCTCCAAGTTGTGACTTCATAATCAGGAATAAATACTGGACCATTATTGCTAAGTAATTTCGAAATAGTGTGGGACCAGATAGGACAAGTCTTAGTTGTCGATGCACTTACATGTAGTCACATGGCAAGAATGAGTTATCATGATGAGATATAAAAGGGGAAGTCCTAATTTATGTTAGAAATATTATCATTTATGTCAAATGTCTAGCATTATTAGTGATAAAGGCCCCATTGTATTTAATAGTGTTTTTAATATTCATATCTTGGCTAATGTGTGTTGATATTTATTTAATATTAATGAATATATTTTTGGTTGCATATAAGTCAAAAGAGGACCCATGGAGAATTCAAAGAGTCATGGGGTAAAATATGAAAGAAGAATGGGATGCATTTTCTCATGGAGAGTCATCTTGAGGAATTCTAACAGTCATCAAGTGAAGATAAAAGAGGGTATGGCACATTTTTCCATGAAGGGATACTTTGAGGAATACAAAAAGTCACCAAGGTAAAGACAAAAGAGGAATGGATTATTTTGCTTAGAAGGGTCACCATATGACTTTTCAAATGCAAAAATACAAAGGGTCATGCAAGTTTGGTGCCATTTTCCATGAGGATTGAAGGGTCACAAAGGGTGAATGCTAAAGGTCATTTAGAAAGCTATAAATAAAGGCTTGAGAAGCCATTTGTAATATGTAAGAGAGTGCATCGTTTGTATTTGTTTTTGAAGAGATAAAAGTAGGAGATATTGTAGAGTTCTATCATTTATTGAGTAAGCAACATTGATAGATAGTTGTTTTTTATACACAAGAGGGGTTGGTGCTCCTAAAAGTTGGTGCTTGCAAAATTTGTAATTTGTGTTGGTGCTCATTCATATACTTGAGATTGTTCTCTATGTTTTTTCCCACTTTAGGTTTCCACATAAAAATTTGGTCTCTCTCTCTCTCTCTCTCTCTCTCTCTCTCTCTCTCTCTCTCTCTCTCTCGTGTGGTGCATATTATTATTTTAGTTTTATTGCATATCTTGAATATGTGGTTAAGTGGTTATAGAAAAGGAAATTGATTAAAAAATAAGATATATATAATATATTGATTCACCCCCCCTCTCAGTATATTATGTGTTTAACATTTTTTTGGTTTCCCTGTATGTACTGCCAAGTCAAATAAGGATTATCCATGTGATTTGGTTGAATATTTTTGTTTAGAAATGGTCTAAGCTGATTAGTACTTGGTCTAGGATTAATGGAGATGGTATTGACGCTATCCCCTACAATATGACCTACAACCCTATTATAGTCATGTGCAACTGTATGGTAGGTTTGTTGGTTATTACCATCCTGACCTTGGTTTTGTCCATTGTTTTGTCATTGTTGATTTTGCTACTAATATTGTTGATTCTATTGGTTTGGCCTTTGATTCCAATACTGTTGATTTTGTTGCTTTACTAGCCATTATTGTTTTTGTTGATTATTCTACTGCTATTGATTGTTATGTCAAGGAAAGGGGTTTTGATATATCACAAGAGTTTGATTGGAAGTGGAAGCACCATTATCCAGTTTTATCTCCCTATTATCCAACATAACTTCAATTAAATACTTGATTTAGACACATATTCATAAAGTATGCCCATTGACCCAATGATAGTCACAAAATTCATTTTCTCGATACCAATCAAGGTAAGGAATGCCTTACGGATAATGTTTTGGTATGGGCCAACCAATCAGATTAGCGATAACAAGCTTACAAAATATAGACTTAATAAGTTCTCCTAGGTCACTAAAGATATGATGTGCAGGGTCAGTTCCTCTAGGAGGGGTTTATAATGGTAAAGGTTTTTGTATTTATTGTGTAAGTTTTGGTTGTTGTGCTTGCAATATCAATTGGAGAGGTTGTTGTGTAGGAGTAAGTTAAAAAAGGTGGTGTGGATGAGATCTACATAGTTTTCACATGATAGGATTCTATTACTCCATTTCCCACAACATTCCTATTTCAATTAAATTGCTTCAGTCTTTCTTGATTATTGGCCTGTACTGATTGTGATGCTTACATTTGATTAGGATGTTGTTAGATATTTCCTTTATTGGTAGAATTAAGTTTGATGAATCCTTTATTGATGAGTGTTCGCTCAATCAACAAACCTTTATCAATGATCTCTTTGAATGTATGTGCACATTGCAGTTCTAGATGATAGGCTATCTCACTATGAAAATTTTTAGTAAACACAGTAGCTAATTGTTTATCTCATAAATTATAGGTGAAATGGCTTGCAAGGACTCTACATCACTATAAATAACTTGTAAAACTCTCCCCATCTTTTTTATTTTCTTGTGTCAAGTCTACTAATGAAATCTCATGCTTGAGATTATAAGAAAAGTACTGCATAAATTTATCAAAAAGATCATTAAAATATATTACTAAATTTTTGGGAAACTTCAAAAACCATTCCAAGGCTTGTCTAACTAGGCTCCTTGGAAACAATAAAAAAAGGTATATGTCACTATATGTTACTATTTGACATGTGATAAAGAATTCGATCAAATGGCCATTAGGATCACCTTTCTCTTTATACTTATCAAATTTGGGTGGTTCATATTCTGGAGGAAATGGTATCTGCAAATACTCCATGTTGAATGGATAGGAACACATGTCATCCAATTTGAACTTCTTAGTATGCTTCCTTGCTTAAATGGCAGTAATTGAATCCTTCATCTATTACAATTCTTGGGATAGGAAACTAGAAGGGATATTGGTTTGAGGGAGAATATTGGTTTGGGTAAATGGCTAGGAGGTCACAACTGGGACACTTCAACTAGGGTATGATGGAGACACATATTGGGGTACATTGGATTGGTTGGTCAATAGACCAGGAATACGCATATATGGATTGGGATGTACTTAAAATTATATATTTGGTTGTGCAATATTCTAGTTTGGGTTAGCAATAAAGGTTTGACCTTGAGGATTTTGTGGTTGTGATAAAGGGATATAACTATACTATGCCTATTGTGGTTGAAAAGAAACATGTTGTTGACTAATCGAACCTTGTTTTTGAGTAGGAACTTGTGGACCAAGATCATGTCTCTGAATTTGTGGCACATTTTGAACCAATGATTATCTAGTAGGTACTTGAGAAACATGGGGACCTCATTGCATGAATCCTTATAAGGATGTGAAAGTAGATTTTAGATTTGACATCTATTGCTGGCCAATATTTGTACATTATTGACTAGTCATTGCTTGGTTTTGGACTGACATATTAGTCTGTGACTGAAAAGGTATGTTCGTCATTACCTGATGGGGTGGAATATTTTTTGCCCCTGATTGAGGTGGCAATGTATTCATCTTTTATTGCATTGATACACTAGGTTATGTTTTCTAATGTGGAATACCACTTACTACTTGTTGAGGGGGAGTAGGATTCATCACATTCTATCATTGAGGTGTAACATTAGCCATTGTTTGATTACCTAATCCCTTAGGTTGTATGGTTAAGGAAGCAACTAATTGGGGTTGGGATACAGAAACTCTTATTCCTTGGTATGATGATTTGCTCATGGGATTAACTATAAGCACATGTTTTTGGTTAGTTTTTTGTGCATTAGTACCACTTTGATCAAGATTAGATGTTGCTTATACATTGTCTACTATGTTTGGCTCACTATTTAGTGTAGAAGATAAAGACACTTCTTCAATAACTAGCATATGTATCAATTTATTTATCAAAGTAGTTTATATAAATGGGTCAGAACTCAAATTCTCTTGTCCAGTTAATTCCATCAACACTCTTGTTGAAGGTACTAGGTCAATGAGGGGCTTACTCACCATGTTCATATGATTAAAATCACATGCTAAATTTAGGTAAGTTTGGTATGCTATTTGCATTTGGTTAAAGTGATCTTCCATGATGTTTTTGCCTTGATTGGATATATTGGGGTCTTGGTACGTTATTTGGACTAGATCCATAATATTGCTATAATAAGCCTATTGATTGTAAATGATATTATGGGGCACTCTTACTAGACTTGGTAAATTTTCATGGGAGAAGTCTGTTGAAAATGTGGCCCTTACCTCTATGGCTCTAACCAAAATCTCATCTTTATTCTCTAACAAATGTCACTCAAATAAAAATGGATCATACGTGGAAGCTGTATTAGTAGAATATGGTTGTTGAAGTACTGGCTCATCCACCGTGGGTATTGTAGCTAAGTATTGCATGGTTTGTTCTTGGTCCTATTTTATGTAAGGTGGTGTGTTAACCAAATAGTTAGCCAATGGATCTTGGCTTTGTGCCCCTAATTGAGTATTATAAGAGGGATATGAATCCATATCATAAACAATGTTATCCGCATAGGGATCTTACACCATTTCTTCCTATGCAACTACATTACTAATCCCTGGATTGTACATGTGTCCACTACGAGTGTAGGAATACATGTTGGGATCCATAGTCAGTGCTTTGTGATAAAAGGTTAAAGAGTTATACAAACTTTAAAAAGGACAAAACCTAAAAAAAATGATGTCTTCAACTTGGTCTAGATTTGTCAAAAGGGTCAAAAGGTTTATGCAAATATTTGTGAGGAAACAAGCTAGAGTGAAGTATATAATGTTTCACTATTCACACAAAGGTAAGCAAGTAAAAGGACCAAAAAATTGAAATACCAAACTCTAAGGTCAAAGTGTTTCAAATCAGTCTAACTTAGGAATTTAAAAGTTTCTAGGTGTTTTGGGCAAACATGGCATCAAAAGCTAGGCTCAAACAAGTCATGTGCTAGGAATCTTGGCCAAACGGTGTCAAAATCTAGACTTTAAAAATAGATGGAAGTTTTAATCTAATGGATTTGAAACACTTCTAACACTAGGCATTCAATTATTGGTCATGAACTTGATCAACTAGGTACAAGGTATGAAACAAAAGGCACTTTAGCAATAGTTTATTTTCTCATAAATAATGGTATAAAACTTGGTTCCTTTGACAAACAAGCTAGACAAAGGTGAATAGTATAACTATGATTTATACAAAGGATCAAAAGTACACTTGGATCAGTTTGAACATGTAGAAACAAATTTGGAATTCTATGTAAGAGAGTCCATGAAATAATATTTGAAATGTTTTGGGCAACGTAACAATGCTATACTACCTAAAAGGTATGATAAAAAAGTTTGTTTCAAACTTTCTAAGGCAAAGATGTTTTTCCACAATTTTGATAGCATAACACTACCTTTCTTGACTCAAAATAATGTGGTATATATACTTAAAGTGCAAGTGTTTAGCACAAAACGGCCTAAGTTTACCAAGTGAGGATAATGATTATGAGTCTAAAATGGCCTTCAACCCAATTTGGAAATTAAACCTAAGTTCCCTCAAATTAGTTCAAATGGTGAACCCACTTAACACATCAACCCTATGTACTTGTAAAGGTGTAATTCCAAATTTAGATTACAAGTGAAGGACTTAAACAACTTTGGTCAAGGTCTAGACTCAATTAGGCAACATAACTATGCCAAAGTGGATTATATGACTCTCAAGCTTTTGATGAACTTTGAAAAAGGAAAATGGATGATCTCACATGGGCAGCATAATGCCTCTTTATTCAAAGGAAAATGAGGACCATGTGTTTGGTTTGGATTGTTTGTTTACACCAAGTTTTTGACTCCACACAAGACTTTAAACTAGGATAAGACCAACTAATTAATTTCCCTTAGATCCTAAACTAACAAGGTTGTTTGGTACTATTGGAATCCATCAATATATGTCATTTGAGAGGAATTTAAGTGTTCATCCAAAAGTAAATGTGCATTATATAGTAGGGTTTTTATACCCCCTTCTCTCAAATGATATTACTGTGAAATGGACCTTGAGGCACACCTTGCACCAACAATAATTTTATGGTAATTTGGGATTTGTCTAAAATCTAAAAATTTTATAAATGATCTAGGGGAATCAATTACACAATGATTTTTATGCTAAACAATGCAAAATAAAATCACAAATTTTGGGTCCATATCACTCAACTTGTTGTAAAAAGGTCTAGTATTTTTGGCAACCACTACATCCTGTTATTCGCTTAGTGTAGTGTGATGTCCAAAGTGTCACTACATCCCATGTTCAACTCCAAAAGATCTAAATGAAGTCAATTCTAGGAGATGAAACCCTAGGTCAAAGTTACCCTAAAGAACTTGTGGGAGGTGATGAAGTCCCCCTTGCAAGCCAAGATGCATAAATAAATAAAGTATGAAAGTAGAAAGACTTTAGGATCATTTTCAAGATCACCCAAACTTTGATGAGTTCTTGGAGAGTGCTTTAGATGAATTTCTTTTTAAGCTTTGGACTAGGCTACTTACAATAGGAATGGTGCTTTTGATTCCAAGGGTTCCCTATAGGGGACAAATGGAAGAGCATACATGCAACATTTCTTTTATTTCCAAACAATATTTGATTAAAAAACTATTGAAAATAAAAATTGACAAGTGTGTTCAATTTTTAAGTCCAAATAAAATGTTTGGTGGTGTTTATTTGACCCCTTGGTCTTAGTTGTAAACTTTGAAAAACATTCACCAAAAACATCTAAAAATTCCTTTTTAAATTACAAAACAAAGTTCTTAATCAAAATTTAAGCATGCAAAAGTTATTTAAACATGTTTTGAGCAAATGTCTTACTTGGTCCTGTAGTAAAATTGTTAGCATGTCCTTTAGCTTTGAAGCCCTTTTGAGTTTGAAACAAAAAACTTTGAAAACACAGGTCTCGAGTCTATGTTTTTGGGAAAACACAGTGATCAACATCGATCAATACCATCGACATCAGTTACGGCCAACCGAGATCTAACTGATGTCGATTATGCTGACCGATGTCAGTTAAGCCAAGTAATTGATGTCGGTATTTTTGCCAATGTCATTTACTATATAAAAACTATGGCAACAAAAAAAGGCAAAATAAAGTTAAAAAATCAGTTTTCAAGAGTTTTAAGAGCTCAAATAAATATTTTAAATATGTAAAAGGATTTCTTTCATGTGTAGGATGCATCTGGTCCCACTGAGTGTGCCATTATGTCGATCTAGAAATTTGACTCAAAAGAGGATGGTTAGTATGGTGTTAGTTCTAAAATGAAAACAAAATTAAATAAACACACTAATAGCATAACATCTCTAGGCCTAGACACTAGGGAGAGATTAGTTAAAAATCATGAATGAAACACACAACTAAAATGCAAAAGAAAACTCTTTTACCTTCCTTGGATGCTCCAAAATGCTTATTGTGGTGGCTTGCTCAGCTTGTGCTCATGAAGTCCTTGGCAATGGAAGTTTGACAACCTCAATCTCTCCTTGGCACCTTTGTCTTGTGGCTTGGCTTGGCTTGGAATGAATTTAGTATTATAACACTATTTTATTAAATATTTTGGAACTAATCCTACATTATAACTTTGTACTAATTAAGCTTATAAATGATGTTGTGAGGCCTCCTATATATAGATTTTTAGATTTGATCAAAATCAACCTCAACCATCCATCTCAAGATTGCGATGTGTGGTTGAGGATTAATTCAATTTTTTTAATTAAGTTTATAATTATACTCATCATGTAATTGAAAGAAGGGTAAATTAAGAGGCATGGAAGGCATCATGGAAGGCATTAATGAGGCATGGAGGGCATGAATCCTAATATTTATGGCATTTATAGCCTAGGGATGTCTTCCTAAGAAAGGAGGTCACTTGATGATTTATATATTCAATATTCATTTATAAAAACAAGTATTTAACAAGTTTACATGAAATTTTTTATTAGGCCTTGATTTGGGTTAATTAACTCTTAAGCATATTTAGGCACATTGTGCACAAATTACCCAAATTGATCAGAATGCCTTGTTATTGGTCTAAATTTTGATTGGATTAGAATTGGAGGGTGTTATTAGATGCATTGTAATCATATTCCCATTTAGTATGTTTCCAAAAAAAAATAACAAAGGCACATGTCTTGTGCAATAGATTTGATAGGAAAGAGCAGTCTAGAGCATGTCGATATAAAATTGGCATTTTGACTCAAAATGATCTGATCAAAGTTAGTTGGTCCATAGATTGCATTACCCCATTTAGGGATAACCTAGCCAAAATCGGCATTTGAATATGTTAGTTTCACATCATTTAGCATGTTTTAGTGTTTTTAAGCCAAATTGTGCATTTTGGGTAAAAATTGGTCAAAAGCCTAGTTGGAGGTTATCGACGACTAGTTTTAGGTGTCTACACAAGCTCTTCTTTGGGTATGGTCTACATCAGTAATAACATCATCTTTGAGGGGTCCTTTTAGCCTCTTAACTTATTCTGTGTCTCTCTTTTAAGGTGGATTTTTTATGGGTTTTCTCCTTTTCTCTACTTTATGAGAGGTTGTTTTGTACATTAGTACCTAATCAAGCCTAGTTATTAGGACCCATTTTTATTTCACATTGCCTACCTAAATTGTGTTTATGAGGAGATGTTAGTGTAAGTATTTATTTTCCCAGATTTATTTATTTGGTAATATTGTATTTTCACACATGAATGTTTCCTACATTTTGGGATATGCTTACTTAGGTGGAGTTCGTGTGTCATAAGTATCATAGGTTTGATTGGAAGACTAGTATGTAACTCCCTTGACCACCTTTTGTGGGAAAGTTATAATTCTATTTTTGGATCCTTTTACCACCTTTTATGTAGGAGTTACACTTATATTATAGGGTATATTTGACCACCATTTATGGAGTTACTTAACACTCCTATATGTATATTTCATTTGAGGAACTTTCTTAAATAATGAAAGTTTGATCTTTGGATCCTGTCTCTCTTTATGTAATATTATTTCTTATGTATTTCATTTTATTTTAGTTGTTTTTTTTTTGTGCACTTTCTTGGCTCATATGTTCTCTTTAATCTTGAATTTAACTTATCCTTAACTTGGACTCAACTTTGATATGGCCTACCTATCTTAGGTGCCATAAGCATGGAAGGAGACATGAGGAAGTATTTTATTGTTTTGAATTCCTCATGAAAATCATCTATCCAAGTTAGAACACTTTTCTTCTTAAACAAATTATTTATTGAATGGACCACATATAAAATATTGATAGTGAATCATCAAATGGATCCAAACTTACCTAGAAATGTTTTGATTCCTGATTCATCCATAGGGGAAGAATTTCCAAGATCACAAAAATCATGACATGGTCAATATCAATCCTATGCTAAGATATGATATACCCTATGAGTTTATACATGTGACTTCAAACACACATTTTTGGGTTAAGAGTAACACCATACTCAAACAAGCACATCAATATGGGGTTTGCACCTCTAGATGATCAATTCATCATCTCACTTTTCTTAGAAGATCATATATGTAAACCTCCATTATCTTGTGAATAAGATTATGAAATATATGGGTCATGGACCTTTAGTATGTTTCCCTAGAGTTTCTAATACCAAAAGGCATTATGACATAACATAAGGTTCCCCATGGTGTAGTAAAGGAGATCTTAATTTGATCTTCATCATAAATGTGAATACGATTATATCCTAAGAAACCATTCATGAGTAATAACAACTCATATCCTAATGTTGCATCAATAATGACATCGATGGAAGGGAGAAGGAAGTCATATTTTAGGCATGCTTTATTGATATCTTGAAATTATATGCATATCATGATCTTACCATTCTTCTTGAGAATGAAGACAATGTTAGACATCCACTTGTAATAGTCCACTAGTTTGATAAATACAAATTTAATAAGTTTTATAACTTCCTCCTTCACCATCAATGTGACTTTAGGATTTGATTGGCCTAAGCTTTTACATGACTAGTTTTACATCAGGCATTATAATGAATTTATGGACAACCACATCATGTTTGATGCCAATCATATTACTGTAAGAGAAGGGAAAATATTTTGAGAGATTGATGAGTAGTTATTTTTGGTCATCTACTTCCTGCATGGAGAGTGAAGACCCAAGATTGATAATTGTATGACTCTTGTTAGTCCCAATGTTAATTTTAATGGTTTTTCAATAAGAGAGGCATTTCCCTCATTAAAAATGTCAAGGGTTTAGGGAAGAACAAGATATTCACACTCTATATTTAAAACATTATGATCATCATCAAAGGATAGGTAATCTTCAAACTAGAAATAATAATAATAGTACTTATCTCTAGATGTTGATGTGGTATAACAAGTGAGG